>VXBI01011585.1:86590-222369 GCA_013397375.1 Toxostoma redivivum
TGTGTGTGTGTGTGTGTGTGTGTTTAGCTCCCGAATCCGAGCACTTTTCCCACCCCGAGGCTTGGCGCCATGGTTCCCTTTGCCAAGTGGAAAGCTGTGATTCCTGCAAATTATACTGGTGCTGGCAGCCAGTGCTTCTGAGCGAGACCAAAAATGTCAATGGACATGAGATGCAGCTGGGAGAACCGGTAAATTAATAAGCCGCATTCTGCAAGCCCGAGTTACTCAGCCGGGCTCGGACAGAAAAACGTAAAGATGAAAGACAACTGATAAAAAGGAAAGTTGGAGAATAAATGATTCACAATAGGGGCCGTGAGTGAGATTATCTCTGGAGACATCTCTAATTAAAGGGCGTTGGATAACTAGAGGGCTACATTTTCCTGGGTCAGTGGTCTTGAAAAAGAAATTGCAGTTGCAGTAAATGTCAATAAAGAATGATGGTGACCTACTGCTAACAAAAGCACGTTCAGTAATTAACATGTTCATGTTTGTTATTTTTTCTGCGTTTGTCAATTTTCATTGTACATTTTCATTCTCTGTTTCCCCTTTATAGCCAGGTGATATACTGTGTTTTTGTATCTTTTAGAGAGGAGCCATTCCTGTGAAATTTTATCAATGATGTTTTCTCCTGAAATTGCAGCAGCTACCTGCATTTTCAAAGTCTGCTAAACTACAGAAAACTATGTTGTCAACCTAGATTCAACTCTTTGTATGGCAGGGCAAGCATGTAGTCACTTTTCAAAAACGTGATTCTCCCCAGTTTGCATTTTGCACTGTTGTCCACTTGTGTAAAGTGGAAAGCCTTTAGTTCCTTATAGCATTCTGCCCATACTTTTCCTACTGCTACATGGGGCTGTAGAATAGCACCCCACTGGAGATTTTGACTCATAAACTTCACTTCCAAGTAATGATCATATAAAGCCTTGCTTACCAGTGCCATTTAGGTTCTGGTTCTGCAGACATATATGGTGTTAAGCACACGAAAAGTCCCACAGGATGTAAGGAGACTCATCATGTTTATACACTAGTAGGGCTGAGTCTTGTTTTTCCCTGGGACACAAAAATAATTTTGTATTGGCATGAGAGATAAAAATACTATAATGAGAAGGATGGAGAGACAAAAATAAGCCATGCAGCATGTGTAATGCTTTAGTTAGCACGCTACGTGCCTGTTATGCCACTGCATTCAAAGTGCACTTATTCTGTTATTTACAGCACACTACAGGAAATACGGCTCCAGGTTGTCAAAGCCATCCTAACTGAAAACTCAAAGCACACCGTGTATGCTCTGCCCATGGCACAATAATTGCCATTTATCTTACTGGCTGATGTTTTAAAATGAATGTTACTATTTGGCTTAAAGGAAGAGTAATGCAAAAATTTTGGGTTTTACTATTCAATCGATGCTGTGATAAAACTTGCAGTGTCTTCAGTGCAAATCAAGTCATGCTTATGCAGGACAGAGATATCGGCACAGAGTGAAAGAAGGTAGACCTAAGCAGGGACTCTGCACAGAGGCTTTTTGAAAACTCACCAAGTAGCTCTATGCAGCTTTTTGTACCTAAATGTTATTAATCATTTTGTGATCAACTCGTAATTCAAGACAGAGTTCACATTCCCATATATCACTCAGATTATGATTTTGTTATGGCTGTTGTATCTCCATATAACAGGAGAAGATGGGAAAAACTGACAATTGTTTTCCAAATACGGAAGGAATATTATACCAACTAAATGAAGCTTACTGTTTAACAATTATATTTTTATATCCCATATTTTACATTTTAATGCCTTGGCTTCCCAATTCATTCCCAAACTGCTTATATTCCAGCAACAAATCTAGTCTGATGCTCTTTCCATTGCAATCAACTATCTTCATGCCTAAAATTTTGTATATGTAACTATTTCTGAACCATTTTTCTTGCAGTACAGCCGAACATACATTCCAAACAAATATGAGTTATTTGAAGAGGCGTCATGTACAGTCTTTCAAAACAATACCCAATTTCTCAAGCAATAACAACAAAATAAGGTAAGAATGAATGTGAAGAGGTACAATTTAGAAGTTGACCCAAGAATACTTAAGGGATTACTTGCCATGAATACTGCAACGCATCCTCCATAAAAGGCTGCATCCACACATTCAACAACATGTGTTGGCTCAGAGCTATGGACAAATTTCCTGCTTGCATGTTACCTTTACTAACATATTAATTAGGTGGTTTCTCCACACTGCCATGACTTCATCTCTTTGGAGAGGACTGCCTGGTTGAGCTTATGGCACTTGACCTACTTTTCAGTGGTTCCTTTTTGGATAACACAAAACTTTCCAGGGTAGCTGAATTGTGAATATATATTTCAATCATGTTTCATATGTAAATTTAAAAGATTTTAAAGTGAATCCAATATTGTAAAACATGTCCCAACATCCCTTTCTGATATCTCATTTGCATATCAATCTTGCAACTTGAATAGTCTTAATAGTGCCACTTGTTGGAGAGCTCTGTGTATTGCAAGGTATTTCAGTCACGTATTTATCAAAACAAATGGCTTTTTCCTAGTGAGAGGCAATTCCTAATTTAAAGTGCTATGGAAAGACAAGTACTGCAGTCTTGGCTTCAACCACGCTGACTCAAAGACTGTGAATGAGCAACACATTAGTGGATCTTATGCAATTTGATCTTTACAATGGTAATGAAGGAGTGAAAAGGGAAAAATAAGACAAATTTTGCAGGTTTTAATTCAGTAAGTTGTCGTTTCCTTCTGAAGTACATTTTGCCCTGCAGCATTTGGGTTGAAAAATACCAGTTTTCCTGGGTAAACCCTGGTCCTGCGCAGAGATCTAAGTCATTATTGGTAATTAGGCACATATTCTCCTTGGTTATGCAGGTAGAATTAATGACATTGCATCATTCTCTTCGCAGTGATTAAGAAATTCACAGTTGATTATTGATTATGCTACAGGCACCATATGTCTTTTCACAAGCAGATCCTTACACACCCCAGGTACATTACTTTTCCTGGAGCACTGACAGTACTAACAGCACGCCCTGAGTCAGTGCTGGTGACAGCTACGAAGGAGACATTGTCATGGTGTGCGATATCAAAGATCTACAATGTAGCGTCTCCAGAGCGTGGCTTGACATCACATCAAAAGCTCCACAAAGGAGCATTTGTCATGCATAGAGCTTCAGATCCCTGGCACAGTATTTTGAGGATCTGATGAGATATAATATTGGAAATATATTGAAGTACCAGTGAAGCATTGTTGCTGGGACTAAACTTACAATGTCAGGAAGCAAGGTAGGAAAACACAGCAGGCACTGGCCTTTAAAAAAATTGATGCGGGTAACAATAAAATAGAATATAAGGAACATTTTTTATGTCAAGAAACAGAGGACCAGGAATCATTAAGGTTTACACATTATGTCCAAAAAGTGTTCTATGATCACTAAGTGGATTCTCTGGTTTTTATCTTTTTAGAAAAAAAAAAAAAAAAAAAAAAAAAAAAAAAAAAAAGTAAACTGATCACATCACCGGCTTGCTGGGATCATCCATCTTGGGTTTGACATAGTTTAATTTGGCAAAAGTAGCTGCAATACCTATGTTAGACAGGTAGGATGAATGAGCTAAAGATTATTCTTTCCAATGGTTTTTGGAGGAGATTAGAATTTTTTAGCCCCAAAGCAAACACCACCCTAGCAGCCTGCTGGTGCTTTGAAGTTCAGTGCTGTGGAAAGCAGCACAAATACAGCCCACGGCAAGTCCTGGAGAGAGCTAGCCAGGTTTAGGCTTTGTCCTTCCTCATTCTGTTTTAAGTCGGTGCCATCTTCTGAGAATTTCCTCAGCTCTATTACTGCTTTCAGTTGTTTTTTTTAACTTAGGATGCTCATTATTATTTACAAGTTGTGAGTTACATTTTAGAATTTGCATTTAGAATGGCATTTTAAAATATAATATAAAACTATTTTTTTTTCTTTTTGAGTGTTCTAAAGGTCAACGCTGTCAAATTCCATGATTTCATGGAGGTCAGGATGATCCCAAAGTCTGGTTCTTAAAGCAAGGACATCTGAAATGACATATTTAAATCTTGGTTCACACATTCTCCTATCAATGAGAATCAGCACAGCCAAATGGTTTGAGGGCAGTTGTGGGCAAAACCTTGTTTTAGCTCAGCTTGTTCAAAAGTTGAACAAAATCTTTTCAACAACACTTGGCCTTTATAGTTATTGTATTAATAGCATAGAAATCTGGCAGAAATTAAGCCCCCTTGCTTTCCAGCTAGCCCTGAGATCAGGGGGGCTGGGTGGGGCTGAGCTTAATTTCTGACTACAATCAATTTGACATTGTAAATCCACTTTGTTCATTAAGATCCCAGATACACAAATAGTTTGAGTTACACTGTAAGTCTGGTCTCCTTCACAATCACAGATTCACAAATAGTGCAGTGTACCAATTCAGCGCTGTAAGTCTGGTCACATGCAATAGGAACTTGTACAAACACAGATTTACAAATAGTGCAGTTTATTGGAGCAACATGTTATAGATTCTCCCGAGGTTGCTGGTGCTAAGTTCGCTAGACCTGCAAAGCACTAGCATGTAGCACTATCAACGAGTGTTCCCAGGTATGCTCCAATGCAGTCAGAGGCCTAAATGTTACCAAAAATGTGTCACTGGCTTTAGGGAAGAGAGAGGAGCAAGCCCACAGACTTGTCTGCAGTGTGAGGGATTTAAAATGCCATCTTCCATCTTGGGGGAGAAGTGGAGGTAGTCAAATATTCTATTACTGCTGTCATAAGTGGAGGAGGGGGTGCAACCACTTCATATGTAAATGGACATATACAAGGAGAGGAAGTACAAAGACTGTGGGTCTTGTGCAAGGCCAGCACAGAACCATAACACCTTGCTACCACTCCCTTTCCACTTGGCCAATTGATAAAGATCACCCTTCCTCCTGATAACTTATTACCCCATCAGCAGACTGTTATGTCCATGGTAATTCCTTCACCACTGTCTCATGGAAATCCCTTCACCATATCAGTTATGGCATAGCTCATGGCTGTATGCCTCATTCCTAACCCAGTTTTCCAGAAAAGTGAAAATATCTGCAGCAAACCATGAGAGGAGACAAAACATCTGCTTTGTCCAGGCTGTCCTTCTGCAAATCAAGGGATGCACAAGAGGATTAGAAAAATACTTCTTTCTCTTGAACAGTGCTGAGGGAGGGAAAACATCTGGGACTGGAGAACAGAGGGTACACAGAGATTAATCTAGATATGACAGAGTGGTGTTTGTGTTCTAGATATTAAATGTCAGGCTGGAGACTTTTTTCCATTCAAGGTTTAGAGATACTTCTGACCAGTCTAGGTCACAGTTCTGACATGTCACAGGACACCAGTTATTTGGCAAGATTTAATTGAAAGTCATTATTTTGGGAAGGAACAGAGGATAGATAAGAAGAAAAGCACTATTCTGTGGAGAGAAATTGCTATTTCTAGGGACTCTTCTACTCCACATAGTCTTCAACATCAATGAGAGTTTATACACGTGCGCCAATGGCTGAATGGACTTAAATCCACTTATTAAGAGTAAAAGCCTAGAGGTAATTATTACTCACAGAGGTGCTGAGTTGGTAACAGTTGTGACCTTCTAGCACCCATGATTCTGCTTTCAGTGCGTATTGTAATAAGGGCTTTTTCTTTCTTTCCTGGATGGACTGTGCAGCCACAGCAGAGGACATCTGGGTGTTGTCTCATGAAGTCAGAGTTTCTTCATAACTGGCAGTTCTGGTGGGATGTCAGACTGGATGCCTGGCTTCCTCTTGTGCCTCTGGCACTGTTTCTCAGTACTGTCTGGGCTGCTATCATGGTGGCTGTGTGCTCCCTTTGCCTCTGCAGGAGGAGGAATACTGAAGATGCTGCTGCTTAAGCCTTACCTAGAGAGGTATTTCTGGTGATGAGTCATGCAGGATGTAGTAGATGGAGCCATGGAGACAATGCAGTGCTGGTGTGACTGGGAGAGAAGCCTGGAGCACTGAGGGTGGGCAGTGGAGATGGAGGGGAGGACAAAGCAGAATGCAAAGCCTCCAGCTTTGTCAGACCCCAGCAGTAGTAGACACGACTGTGTTATGGGAGATGTCCGAGGTGTCCAGTGTGCCTTCAGAGGGAGGGGTGGGAAGTGATGCACAGCAACACTTGGGAATGTAAAATTTAAAAGGCAAGTCTGATTGTCGTGTAGTTTTAATAATAACATGTGCTTCATGAAGCTGAAACATGACTGGAGCATAAGAAGGCTTGTGCTGGTTGAGGATGGCTTTTGGCTGACCAGAGACTGGAGAAGGACTGGTGGGAGTGCTGTGGCAGAACACAGAGGGTGCAGATGTACTGGCACTCAGCAGGCATACACTGGCCCTGCTGGCATGGTGGCTCCCCGCCTCTGATGGCCTTAGGGAAGCCATTGGAGTATTTTGGAGTTGTTATTAAAGGCTAAATCTCTGACATGCTGCAGTTCTGAGAGGCTGTGGGATGGTTGGAGTGCTTTAGTGCTACACTGAAGGCTTTGGCTTTTGCAGGGGTAGTTCATTTTGCTTTTAGGTCTAATACTAACCAAAGACTTGGGGCCCCAGTGAAACAGGCTTTCCACTGACTTATTTAATTATCTGTTTGATTAATTTACTTTTCATATACATTTCTTTTGCTTTTTTCAAGAAAGCACCGTAAGCAAGGACCAGGGCAAAAAATATATTTCTGTAAGGATGAAGATGGCTCTTTCCATGCAGAGGGATTTATAAGCTGCCTTCAACTATTTTTTGATTAAAAGATAGTGTTACTGATGTGTTAACACATAAGGCAGAAGTCAAGCCTCTGTTATTTTTCTCTCTTAGAGGTGAAAGCTGAATGCATTGGCTTGCAGTGTGTGGTGTTTTTACGGGGTTTATTTGGTAGCTGCAGCAAATAATTGTGACCTCTGATTACAGGAGTGATTTAAAACTGCTCTTTGCTATGTAAACTTGAAGTTGTGAACTACAAAGGTTTGCAGTGAATAGCTTATGAATAGAAAAGGGACTCTGTTGGAACTCGCTATTATGTTTGAAGTTGGTAGAAACCAGAGATTGAAAAGACCCGCTGGTTCACTGAATTAATTCATTGCACATGCAAGACAGAAACTCCTGGCACACTGATATCCTTCCTGTGTTTCTCAGGAAAAAGAAAATATGTTGAGATGTTTCTGGACAAAATGCTTTGACACAAGGCAATCCATTAGGATGTCTACATTTTGACCCAATCTGCCATGTAGTTAATTTTTACATTAAATTTTCAATGTCAGTTGCAGAAGGACTAAAAAATTAAAGCTTCATGTAGAAGAAAGATGATTTATTATGTATTTCTTGCAGTGAAAGGAAATGCTGTTCTATAGCTGTTTCTGTTCTTGTTTTCTCTGAAGAGTTGTCAGTTTAGTCTAAATGTGGATGTTGTGAAAACATACATGAAACACAAGGCTGATAATGTTTTTATTTTTGTTTGGGTTTTTTTTAATATAAGTCAGAAAACCATTTTTGAACAACTGGAAACACATAACTTTTGAAATTCATTAAAGATACAGCAAAATCTTTTTATCAGTAAGGAAACAAAATATTGGTGGTAAAAGAAAAAAAATAAACAAAGGCTGTAAAGAGTGATGAACAAATTCCATGTGAAGAAATTTCACTTGTCTAATAATTGAACTTAATTTAATTTAACTAGATGTATAGGCAAAGAAATCTTTTCCTTGTTCTTTTTTTTTTAAAATGGACTTTCATAGCAAGTTGATAGAGTTTCTCAAAGGAATAGACTTGCTAGCTTCAATTTGTGAATGGTACAGCCTACTTTTGTCTGTAGCTTATGAAATTTGGTCTATTTTGTCATGACTACTTTCTTTGTTAAAAGGTAAAATGCACATTGGGCAAGTGCACTATGGCAATTTGCATAGAAAGTGATGACAAAGAACAATTAATTCCTCATTATTATGCAGTGAAATGCTACTTTGCTCCTAAGTGACTGTAGAGGAAGGTTTTTTTCCTGCGTGTAAATCTGTTGCGGCATTGTTCTAAAAATAGTACTTAAGAGCCCTCTGCACTCTTTATAAATCAGGGTCTTTGACACTCTAGTCGGTTCTCCACAGAGAGATTTTTCTCACACATTCTGAACACTACAAGTATCGCCCCAAATATTCATCACAATAATAAGCATCAGAATTTTGTTAGATAAGGCAAGATAGAGTAATTTAGTATTTTGTCAAATTAGATCTCTATCCTTTTTATCTGGAGATCAGTATTCAAAGTACACTCAGATCACACACAAATAGAAACATATTCCTGCCACACACAGCTAGTCTGTACAGAACAAAGAGTCGAGATATCGTTGTCTATGAAGGCTTGATTCTGAGTACAGATTTCATTACCAGCTCACCATAGGATAATGAAATTCCTTCGGGGCAAAGATGAGGTACATCAAAGAGGCAGCATGGAGAGGCAGACTTTGTTAGTGCATGCTCTGTCACCTGCATTACTGGTCCTTGCCTGCCTTTAATTTGTAAGGAAATGCTAGTAATTCAAACCCTTTTATTGGACCAACTTATATTTATATATATACGTGCATAAATCTATGTGTATACACAGAGAAATATATTTTTTAACATGCAAAACCTTCTGGAAGTTGTTTGGCTTTGCAGCTGAAATGGAATACAGAAAATAATTTCTTGAGAGCAAAAGATTGCCCATATGGGTCCTAAAAGTATCTTCGTATTTATTAAATAAATGCTGTCTGCATCATGTAGATAAACAACCCTTCCTGCAACTTTGCCTTTTTATTTCTGTAGCAATTCAGAGTGACTTTAGTGCCTGTGGAAATGAGAGGACAATGTTCGGCAAGACCAGGAGCTGCTGAAGACATGAATCACTAAAGCTTTCCCACAAAGCTTTGCCAATAAGGGAACAAAAGGGTTGCCCTACAGAAACACATCATGGGTATATCTAGTCCAGCATCCCGCCTCTGGTAGTGGCCAGTAACTGATGCTTCAGAGCAAATCAAAACCACAGCAAGCACCTAGCTAATTATGAGATGTGATGCATAGAGGAAAAAAAAAAAAAAAGGTTGGTCCTGACTCACAAGAGAGCAGTTTATGCCCTGAAGCATGAGGTTTGATTTCCCTTGTATCCGTTTGCTTCACTCACACAGTTGCAAATAGTATTTATGCTTAAAAGAGTTTCTAATCCTCTCTTGGATTCTAATCAACAATCTGCCTCAATAACCCGAGAGTTACCAGGAAGTTCTCGGGGCTGAGCACACACTGCATGAAAGCTTTGTGCTTTGCTAGTTTAGGGAAAGTTTTCCAGCCTTGGCCTAACACCCACTGCCCCGAGGATCAGACCTAATTGTCTAGATGAAAAATACCCAAGCTACCACTCCCTTCCCCTTGAGCCCTGCCTAACTGAAGGAGTTATTTCTTTCCCAGCCCCCACTTGCGAAACTATTGCTTTGGAGAGATTTCTTTTGCTGGCACTGGGCAGTGGTTCCCCCTTTCTATCCTTCTAGGAGGTTTGGAGAGGTTCCTCTCTGTCTCACCTCTCTGTATGTGAGAGGTCTGCCAGCAGTCAGAGGATGCTGCCTGGCCACGCTGCCTCCTTCCCACTGCTGCAAAGGAGAGGGCAGTGGCAGGCAGAGGAACAGAGCATAGTGAAGGTTCACAGAGGGCAGCAGTGGTGCCAGTTTCTTTCTGCCCTTTCAGTATTTCCTCATGAAGTAGCAGGAGTTCCACTTGGACTGCTCTGTGATAACATGCAATGCCTGTGAGACTCCCTCTCCTTCCCAGCTCAGAGCAGATTTTATTCTCTCCTGGGCAAGAATGCAAGCAATGCTTCCAAATGATCCTTTGATGACCTTGCATGACCTTGAGCATCATTGCAGCGTGATCCTGGCTCCATTACAGCAGAGTGATAATCCTCTCTGCACTCTCTCCATTGCATGTGGTTTTCTACTATGTACATTGCAAAATGGTTATTTAAATCCAGCACATGGACCTTAACAGCAATATCAGAAAGTAAACGAGATCAAAAAAGGCTTAACTACTCCCCATGGAGCCTAAGTGCTCAGCCTAAATGTGTGAGCATGAGCTCCTGAACAGAGAGGTGGCTCCTAAACTAGGAAGTACCCAAACTCTGCAGGTTTTCATCCTAAAGTTTTACCTTCACAACCTGATGCTGTCACTGCTATGCAGATGAAGGAAGACAAGCCTCAGTTTTGAGGTGGCCAGCAGACTGAGGGCTGAGGGTGTGCTTCTGAGACAGCTCCAAACAGCTCTAATGGCACCGCTGCCATGGCATCCTCGCCTCTGGCTGTGTTTTCCCATCCCCTCCCTGCTACTTGCCCCTAGGGCAGGCACTGGTGTTGAAGTACACCAGTTTGGGACCTCAAGTCGCTGCACACTTCTTTGCAGAATTAGTTTCTGCCAGCTTAACTTCCTGAACCACCTGGCCAGGAGATCACATAAGACCAGGACATGTGCAAAGGGAGGAGTGGGAGTGGAAGTCTGGGGATAGGGCAGAGCACCCCATACTGATGTGGATCCACTGCCTCGAGAGTCCAGCAGAGAGTCACCCCTGCCTCAGCCTGGCACCCCACAAGAGGCTGCTCTCCCTGCTTTATGCTCCCCTGTGTGGAGGCTCCCCGGCATCTGACTAAGGGCAGCACCTCTGTGTTTTAACGAGGGGCAGTGCTGTGAGTCCAAGAAGAGAGGCAGGTTGGTGCGGTGGGGAAGGGAGGAGGGGAGGGGACATGGGGGTCAGGTAGTCGGCTCAGTCGGTGAAGAAAAAGTGATGAGTCTGCTGGCTTATTGCAGGCTTAGAATGGGAAACTCTTGAATCTTGTGTGCCCCTTCTTGTGTGATGCAGAGACACTGGGCAAGTTGGGCATGCAGTGAGGGCTGGGAGCAAGCTGCCTGCATGAGCAGTGGGGATGGGCATACGTGTATTTTACTGGTGATGTCCATTTCACTTCATGCTTTCTCTGTACCTAAAGTCAGACATGCTTCTGTTTCCACCAGCTTTCCTCTTCAGCTGCTGCTTCAGCTATGGCAAACAACAGAACAAAACCCAAATCAGAGCCCTTGTTCAGCAATGATCTCCACGTAGAAGAAACAGCCTGCCAAAGACAGAGGTCTGAAACTGCCTGCAGTGTGTTGGTCTGTTTACCTAGCATGGCTCATGCTATTTTATTTGCTTAAGTATTATTACATGCATCCTGGGAGAGGTGGAGGAATGCCTTCTGCAACCTATACTGAATTTTTCTGAAACCATGATGTGAAAAGAATGCCATTTCATGTCAAGAAACTGTTATTTCACCTAGGAGCATGTTATTTTGTATTCCTCAGACTACTTTTACATGCTTGGGGTGTATACGTGTAATCTACTGAAATTACTTGCCATCTTCCATAATTTATGCTGCTCTTCAGTCTTAGCAGCTTGCACAAACTTCAGTGGCACTTTGTCATTTCTCTCTAAATCATTTTGAAAAATTATTTGAGGAACAGCACCAGATCAATGATATTCTGTGTTTCTCCTGCTTCACTTTCCAGTCCAGGTTCTGAGGTGGCAGGATGACACAGCAGAAAAAAAATTCATAGCCACAAAGGTGTGTATTGGACCAGTAGTAAGAAATTGGAACATATAATGTTGTAGCATGAACCTTGGCATAACTGTTCAGCCTAGCAATGTCATTCTGTGGTGGTGAAAGCAAGGAGAACCCAGCTGAAAGAAAATGTTCCCCTTTTTCTTCAGGCAATCTCTTCATAAAACCCCACAATGAGCAAATAAACGTAATGGAAAAAGGAAGATGCAAGGGGTAACCTTTAAGACACTAGGGGTTTAGCATTACTATTGTCACACAGGACTGTACAGAGATTATTTGTTTCCTATTGCTTAATCCATTTATAACACAGTGTACTAATCCACAGTTTGTCATTTGACCCACTGATCTGCTGTGTGGAGCTCTGTCAAAGGATTTTGAAAATCTGCTGACACTTCCTGCTTCCTTAATTCAATGGGACTCTTTTGTGAGTTTGAGGGAGAGAACTGCAGCTCTGCTGGCCTGATTCTGCACCCCAAATCAACAAAGTCTGTGGTTGCACATAGTGAGCATCCTCAGTACTGGGGTTGACCCTGCCTACCTTCCTTTCTGTCTCATATTTTGGAAGAGAGAAATTCTTTAGTCTTGGAAAACACCCTTGTTGCATGCTCTGGCCAGTCTCTCTGTTCTGAAGTTTAGCTTCTGAACACTCCTGAATTCTTTTATCTTCATCAGCTTAGGTTTTCTTAATTTGCTCCTGTACCTCCTCTTCAGAAATGCTTATATTCATATAGCACAATCAGCATTTCAACAAATTTCAAAATCCCCCACTACAGTGAGAACAAATGTAAATAATAAATTCAGTTTCTTGAAAATATCTTAATCCTTGTTAATTGTGTCCTTAGTTCCATAATGACCCAAAGGGCTTAGAGAGACACACATGCAGCTTTATTTATGTTTAATCTATTTGAATAATTATGTATTGTTTATCTTATTATCTTTGGCTGTTTGCTCCCTCTCCTCCCTCTGAATTACTGTCTAGTTACAGTTTACTTGTGCTGAGCTGGTTTGGTCAGAATTTCTAACATGTCTATGTGAAAGCTCCCTCAGTGCTGTCCTGGAGGCAATGTCTCTGAAGTTCACAGCACCACACTCTACTACAGCAGCTCCTGCCTTGAAAGAGCCTTTAAGGCTCTGAAATTTTTTATAAAGGTTTGTTTGCCTCAGCTCAGTGTCATAAAGAAGTACAGTGTGATGTTTGAGTGAGGCATTTGATTTTTTTTAATATAGCTATCATTAACAATTATATTAGCCAGAAGAGCAGCTTTAACTTAAGGTTGTCAGATATTTTCCTCCTGTCAGCTGCTTATAAATCCCTAATTTTAACCATTGCAGGTGTTTCCTTCTGGGCTCTGTGTCAATCTCATCTATTAAAATTGTTTGTTTTTTGAGAAGAGGAGTGGGCATTTTTGGAAGCAAGGTAGGCAAGGAGGTGAGGGAGGCAGTGAGAGTGGAGCTGAATGAGGAGCTGGTAGGAAACACTGAGACTGCCTGACCCAAGGACCAGGGCTGAAATACAGAATCTGCACCCATCCATCTCCCTTGGCTGCCTGTGGGGGTGATTTACAGCACTGTCCTTTTGGAGTTTGTGATTTGTACAAATGAGGCCAAACTTAATTTGTATGTCTGATGTAAACTAGCAGTGAGGAAAACCTGTAAAGATGCACAGCTAGTTTAGTACCTTAGCCAACCTCTAATTCCAAGTAATTTCCATTTCTACTCATCACTGAGAAGGGCACAAGAGAATTTTTTTTTTTTACTATGTAATCTTTGCCTTCTTTTTACAGCTTTGGTACAAAACAGATTAATTAAAAAGGAGAGGAAAATAATCTCTTCCTTTGTCTTGTCATGAGAACCACATGTGCTGTGTAAAGTAGGGAGTGAAAAGAAGCAAGTGCTCTAAGTAGAGGATTATTTTATGTATTTCATGGGAAAAAGTTGTTCATCTCTTTTCGAAGCAAACTATGTCTACAGTACTTTAAAGGGAAGTGAGAGGAAATGATAATAATTTTATCTGAACTGGCTTAGGGCTAAATGCTGCAGATGAATATGGGTGTGACTGGGCAAAATGTTGTCTTGATGTTAACCTGAAGGAAAAATGAATCTATCAAACCCAGATTCATTTTCAAAAAGTGTTATGTGTGTTTTTTGTCTATTCACACAAGTATGTTTGATATTTTTTCATTTTTCTTATCTGAATGTGCAAATTAGCCTATTCTTTATTCATCTCTGTAGGAGCATATTCATATGCAAAAGTATGACAATTTAGTTTCAGTATCCTAGTCTTAAAGATCTCAAATAGCCAATGTAAATATTAGTGGAGAATATAAAATGTAAGAAAAAAAAATTAATGACAGCTTAAGTATTTGAGTATTAAGTATTAAGATTTTGCTCAGTAGATGGGAAGCTGACTAAAGACCAAGGAAGTAAAAGAACCTTAAGCTTACCTTTATCTGTGGAGTTAGTGATATCTGTAGGGCAGATGGGATTATTGATCAAGGACAACAGCCATGTTCATAAAGAGTAATAAATAATAAAATTATTAAAGGGAGCTAATGAATGTAAAACTTTAATAAGTGGGACATTATAGACAAATCAAAGAAGCACTAAAGGATAAAAGAGTCCAGTCCTATGTGGTGAAAAAGAGAGCTCTGCTAAAAAGGGTCCAGTGCCATGTGGTGGAAAAGAGAGCTCTGCCACAGCTCTTAAGTGCAGCAGTCCTAGTATTAATGAAAAGCAATTTTTTTTTCAACATCCAGAATTGTATGGGTTAATTTTTTTTTCTCAACTGACAAGAGCTCAGCTAAATGGATCAAAAAGAGAGGGAAAACCAAAACACGAGCTCAGAAGTTGCCTTTGCCTTGTACCAGGGTCAGAAAGTGTCAAAAGATGGATCATATCTTAAAAGGCTAAATGAAAAGTTATAGTTCCTCAGTACATGAAGAAAGAAAAGCTTTAATGAAATAGTTTCTTTGTTGCATCCTATAAAAATATTATGAGGACAGCATATATAAAAGAGTGAGAAAAACAGAGGTTACTGGAAATTCATGTAAAGACGAGTTTCGCTGTCTTATAGCATAACAAGAGAAAGCCATCACTCCCAATACAAGTGTTTCTAATTATATGGAGGTTTGGGGTTTTTTAAAGTTTCTGGACTTTTCTGCTAAAAACCTATGGCACTTCCTGAAAACCAACTGTTACACATATTACCAGAGTAGCTGGAAAACCCATCCATCTTTCTGAACTCTGATTAACAAACAAGAATATTTATGTTCTCCAGAAATGTGTTTTCTGAAGTGAATGGCCAAGGTTTTCGCTGGTGGATTTTGCCATAACATCCACAAGTGGTGCCATACCAGGGGCTGCTCCTTCAGCAGCGCTGTGCAAAGCACCCTGCCCTGCCACAGGATCTGGCTGTGGCTGCAGAGCTCTGTGGATGCTCATCCACACTGGGGCTGCCACTGCTAATTCTGGACCAGTTTTTCTGTAGTCAGACCTTAAAAAAGGCTGGAGAAAACAGTTTGCCTCTGTCACATATAGAAGTTTCGGTAGTTCCAGCACTTTGTCTTCAGTCCCACTCATTGTGCTGACTCCTCCTGCCAGGTCTGGATGAAAGTAGTTGAAAGAATTTACCTTATCCTGGTTTAGGGCAAATTTGGGAGGAAACCTCTGAATGAGGTCCCTGTGGAAAGCAAATTCAAATTCAAGTGCCCCCCCCACTCAGTTCGGGAAAGATTTGCTTTTAGAAAAACCTGTTTGTTTAACAAGCAAAGTATTCACAAGTATAAAAAATGAATAATATTAAACAATAAAACCTCTCGCTATTCTGAAGAGATGGCAAATTCATAAAGTCTTTCTGTAGTTCAGAGAGAGTCTTCTGTGGGTGTTTCTCAGCTCACTGTCTCTCAGTCCCTCCAGCATTCCAGGCCCCGGTGTCATCTTGGGCCACAGGTGTGAGCTCCTGGTGTTTTTTCTGGGTTTTCCATCCAGAGCAGGTTTGAACAGTTCTAGGAAAAGATAATGCCACAGTCTGGGGAGCTTCTCTGCCTCAGCTAGTTAAAAAACGAACTAAAAGTAAAGGTGAGCTCTCTCCTGCTCCCTGTCCATGCAGCAGACAGCACGCACCAGGAAAGAGCCAAAGCCCTTCTCTCTCTGTTTTTGAATATAGCTGCAAAAAAATTCCACCACTTTTCCTTCTCCCCCACTTTGCTTTCAGATCTAGTTTTAAAGGCACAAAACTTATTTCTGGGCTTAACAGATGAATGGGGATACAATTCAGCATCATAAATTCACCCAGGGCAGATCTGTACACCATTTCTGTAAATCTGGGACATCTTTTTATTCTATTCTTTTTTCCACTGGAAATACACGAGTGGGACTGAGAGAGCCAAATGAAACTACTACTTTTCTCAGGGACAAGCACTGAAATATTTCCCCTAAGACACAGGTTGCAGGTGTGAGCTAGAACATTTATTACTTGCAGCTGATTTGAAACTTAGTGGAAATTTGAATGTGTGTTATACAAAGTAAGTGGGAACCATCTAATTCTAAATATCCCAGCTGAGTCCAGACCTTTCTTCAAGACAATTTTGGATGCTACTTGAGGCCTAAGTTGCTAAGAACCCTAGTATTCACCCTGAAAATTGTGTTAGATGAAAGCTAGGGAAAGCAAGGGAATACTGGGATGGGTTTCTGAGCCTGTTTAGGGCTGCATTAATGATGGTGAGGAGAATGACTATTTGTCTTTGTGCCTGGTGTGACAGACTCTCCCCTGCCAGTAGCCTCCATAGCCATGTGGCACAGCCAGAGCTGGCTGGATTAGAAGATTTACAGTTTTTCTTAAAAAGAGCCCCCGATTGCTACTGGAAGGACTTGCAGAATTTATAAGCTGCAGCAGCCTCAATTCAGATTGAATGCAAACACAGTAAGGATTTTGGAGGAGTTAAAACGTGAGCATCCTCAAGTATCCCAGCTCAGATGCAAAATGGACCCTTTTCCTGACCTATAATCATATTGAAAATTAAACAGGGAGAAATTCCACCTTCAATTAGATAAATTATGCCTTCAAATTTTTCATGGCTTTTTGCATGCTTACTCACTGATACCAGCATAAATCAGTTGTTAGGTCACTTCTGGAACAGGGATGATTTGTATCATCCATGCACTGGAGAAATGGCTTTGCAGCCCCCTGGATACCCTGTCCCACTGACTTCACCAGGAGTTACACAACTGTAACTGGGACTGCTGCTGACTCCAGAGTCCTTGATGAACACCATCCATTTCTACTGCTTTTTTGCAATGAGACTAGAAAATATCATAGACACCTGTAAAGCTGTATCCAAAATGCTGTGTTTTTCCTCTTTTCTAAGTGCTGCAAGCTCTCCTCCTCATCTTCTTCCCAGCCAAGGAAGTTCTGAGTGCATAACTAAAACAGGTATTTCTGACATTTTTAAGCTGCTGACGTGTACTCTGGGAGGAATTGCTACATGTCCTTCTCCCAGCTGAAAACCAAGTAAAAGCAAACATTAACCATAATACTGATTAATAACTAGCTGTGATTTCTGTTAACAAAGCTTTTTTACACACACAGTGGAGAAGCAGCAGATTGTGTGTTGTTAGCAATATATTGTCTTCTCACTATTGTCAGAATGGCATTTCATCACCTCATTTTATTTGTTCCATCTGTTTCATACTGACTTTGCTATAATGCTACTTTGAGAATACTGTGATCGTTTGTTTGTATTGATATCAGAAATAAATATAAAATGTTTTTGAAAGCACCATAAGGATGGAGGGTTTGATGGGATTATGGTAAAAGCAAGCAAGCTGTGAACAGAGACAGACTGCTGCAAGAATCCCTGGAAGAAATGAGTTAGAGGTTATTAAGGGAGAAAGGAGAAGAAAGATGTTCTTGTGACTAGGGCACTGGACTGATATTAAAGAGTTCTAGTCTTTGTTCCTGGATACATTATTGGATTCCTTTGCGACCTGTGACAAGTCACTTAGTCTCTCATTGCCTCAGTTCTTCACCACTAAAATGGAAGTAAATAAAATTTCTTTACCTCACCAGTCTATTTCAGAGACAAATCCATTCAAAAGTTATGAAATGCTCAGCTGTTAAATGATGAGCACAGGGGAAAATGAGTAAATCAATGAATTCTAACTCTGCTTGTGATGAGTTTAGTGAGACATTTCTCCAGCCAGTGAACCTGCTATGAAGACAAACACTGGCTTTTTCCTAGTCAGAGAAATATCAATGACCAGCTTTTTTTGTGAAGTCATAACAAAGTCTGAGATACTTTTAATGATAATGTATCAGTAAAGGAAAACAAAACAAAACAAAACAAAACAAAACAAAAAAGAAACCCTGTTTTTTCTTATTACATCAAGGAAGAAAAGACCCAAGACAGGGAATAATAGATGTCCTGTATAAAAAAGATCTCCTGTCCTTTTACTGTGTAAAATGAAATCTTGAATAGAGAAAATGTACAACTTTTCTGTCACTGGGAATCTTTTAAAGATTAAAACATACATGAGCTTGACTTTTCACTTGCACAGTCAATTACACCTACTAATAGTGTGAATAAAGTGCTTCACATATAGCTGGTTGCATTTTATATTCCCCTTGCACCATAAATGACCACACAAGGCTATAGGCATGGAGAATCCATTTCCCATAGACTTCCAGCATATCACAACCTGAGGATGTTGCTTTATTCTTCAGTACCATGTTTGTCACCAAAGCTAGAGAGATATGAGGTAAATTCTATCTGTGAATCACACCCAGAAAGCTTCCTAATCCGAGATAACTACTACCTGATGTCATATGTGTTTGGAACTGATAAGGAAATCTTTTAAATTTCCTATTATCTTTGATTAGATATGGGTTTCGGTTTTGATTTATTGTTAGGCACCTACTGTGAGGAACAAAGGAGGTGTCACAGATAACAGAGTGGTAATTGTTTTTAAAAGTGAGATCCCTAAGAGAATAAAAAGCAGGTTGTTGAATTTCTTCTCATTTTATTGATTATCCTTTCACTATGATTATCCATCTGCGGAAACACATGCTTTCAAAGGAGATAATCTTATCTGTGAGATGACTAACATGCATCTAAATTTTCCATTGTTACATACCAGCGACATGTCTTTAAACTAGATCCTTCTGAATGTGTCCAACACCAATGACACTGACTGGTTTTCCTTTAGGATGAGGACAAGCAATTCTCTTTGAATCACTGTGCTCTTCCTTCATGGCTCACGTGTTTGAAAATTATTTGCAGGCAGATGCTGACAATTTCCTGAAGAAACTTCATGGTTCATTACCTCCTTTTATGATAGCAGCAAAATAAATTGCTGTAAAGTCAGTTAATGTGATAGAAAATGTTCACATTTCCAATAATAATAATAATAAAATCTCAATCCTGCTCTCTAAACTCTCCCAAAATACTTTCCAAATCACCTCCCCTTCTGCTTTTGCATGCAGATACTGAGTATTACTTTGAGCTAAGTAGAACAAAGGTTGTCTCGGCGATGCAAATACTGCTGGTTTATGATGCTGCTTAAACAGATTCTTCAGGAAAAACAACGTGCATAATTTAGTAGGGTTGCTGGATGAGCAGAGGAGGAACAAGGAATGGGGCATGTTGCTTCTGCTGTGTGCTGCTTGCTAAGTCCCTAACATGAACTGGAATTACAGCAGGCAATAGAATATTGGTTAAATACATGCTCCTGTTTTCTCTAGACAGGGATGGATGTAATATAATAAGCATATAACTACTGTGTATATTCTGGTGATCATAAAATGAGTACTGGAGGTACAGTAAGTAAGAAAGAACAGACAATCAGGATTTGACCAGTTCCAGTGTCTTTGCAATACTGGATATTAAGACTATTTGGAAGTAGCTGTGCTGGTTTCTGTTTTCTGGAATGGTCTGATGGCCAGGCTTTCAAAGAGGCTTTAATGGAGCTGACTCTCATGTTAAGAAGGAAATAATATTGGGGTACTTTGGAGTTTGCTCCTGCCAGTCAGGAGAGGGAGTTTCTGCAGGGTAAGCCTGTATTCTGGACTGTGTTGGCCCAGCCTTTGTGTATTATCATGGCTGATGATTCTCAAAAAGGTAAAATGCAAGGAGGTGGATAAAAATATTTGCTGCAAGTGGGGGTGGGTAGGTGGGGAACATTAACTAAAGTGGATTCTCTTAATCAGCAAAGAAGACGCTGCCCAAAACAATAGGACAAAAGTGGTGTAGCCAAATGTGACCTGACGCAATAAAGGAAAATTATTTTGAAAAATTAATGCTGATGAGCTTGCATGGGAGTCAAACAGATGATATTTTAAATGTTTTAAATGGTAAAGCAACAGATTCTGTAACTGTGGTCACAGGTGGGCAGGTAGTTATGACCTCTGCAATGTGCTTGTGTGTGGACAAAGCACGTAGGTAGCAAATCATAATCTCATAGTGAGCAAATCATTCTAAAGAGGAGATTTGCATCCTAAAAGCATGCCCTAAGACAGAAGATAAATCTCCTAAAGCCTGTATTTACCACATGTAGCACATATTTAACTCCAGGTGATGTGATTTCAGTTCTAATTGGGGCTAATAGCACAGCTCAGACTCCAGGGGTATGCAGAGATGAGCAATGTTTCAAAGTGTGGATCACTGGACTGGCTGACCATTTCAGAGGTAAGAAAGAAATAGGGTTTCTGAGGTTTGGATGAAGCCAGGGCTTGTGTCCTGTTTCTTATCAGCCTGATCAATACGTAAATGAATAGAATTGAAATGCAGACCTGTAAGTTCATTGCTGAAATGAAAGAAGACACTCAGCATGAAGGCACAAAGGCACAAGAAAGAAAGACAGGGAAGTAAAAGAGGAAGCAAAAGGCAAAACTTCAGTAGAAAAATCCAAAGCATCAGAATGGCTGATTTCAGCTTCAGAGAGTCGCCCTGAGCATACATTAAACTGGGTTCAGCTGCTGCATGTACCATCAAATATTTCATATTAATAATTAACTAGTCGCCGGCTGTCAGAGCAAGATTCAAATGGATGGAAGGGGAGTTTGGGTCACCTTCCCTAGGACTGAGAGTTTTAATGAAGGGATAGCTTTACTGCACTGTTGAGGAATGATGAAATACTAGGCAGAAGGCTTAAGGGATATACATCTTGAAGGATCCTTCCAAGCTCACTCCCTCATAGGACAGTATTTAATTTTCTCTTTTTATTCTTCTCCTTGATACACTGCCAGTGTGTACACATAAAGGGCTTGGTCTCGTCTGCCAGAGTGTGATGTACCCCAATGTACATGTCTGGAAAATCAGCTTACATATATGCAAAGTCAACAGCAAAGGCACCGTGTATCAGGAACATGACTGCATGCAATTACTGTTATAAATCAGAGTGCTTGGTGTGTCTTTGCTGGACACATTCTCATTTATCAAGGTGATTTTTAAACCTGTGCCCAATTCCCATGCGTGAGAAATAGGAATTCACTGAAATCTCTTGCAACACCTTGTTCTGGCTTTAGATTTTCTCCCCAACACCCCAGTTCACCTTCAAACCTACTTGAACATAAACATAAATGATAGACTACAAGGCACTGGGTTTATTGCCTTCCCATCAATCACTGACGGGTAGTAACAACTCATGCCATCACATGAACAGCTCGAAATGGCACAGTCAAACCCCAGGCTTTCCTTGCTCCTCTCATGGAGGGAGAACGAGTCCAAAGAGACACCAAAGGCCCTTTGAAGCCTTGGCTGCAGAACCCAAAGTGTCCACTGCTTCAAAGAATTGCTCCAGGGGAAGCAGCAAGCAGGACTTAAGGAAAAAAAACTGAAGAAACAACAGTTTCTTCACAATCAACTGGAAATGTTTACGAAGTCAGGCTGCCATTTGCATCTTTGGCTTGGGGTGAAAAATGAGCATAAAAGCTATGCAGAATTACCCTTTTTCTAGTCCTACAGAAGGACAGACAGACACAATGACAAACGCTGAAAGCCCAGAAGAAAAAGTGGCACATTTCAAACAGCTAATTACAATTTCTTTCCCTTAGAGATTAATCCACTGACTGTAATTAAGCTCCCTCTATTTTTGAGATCTTGGCAAGATCTAAGAAAAGCGCGAGCAAACGAGAGAGTGCCCTTGCTAGCCAAGCAGATTTTTTTACTAAGCTCTATCAGCCCTAATTAATAGACCTTTGTGTAAAACCAACGAGAAATCAGATTTCCAATAGAGCTGAATCAAATGGCCTTGGCTACCTCTGCACACAGTTTGTTAGGAGCTTGGCCACAGCCAGGATTTACACATTCAGAGGATGAAAAGGAGGCATAGAGGGGAGGCAGGATGAACGAGCTCCCTCTGCCCCTTCTCCTTCTTCTCCTTTGCTGCTGCTTTGTTCTGTTTGTAATCTTAGCAGATGGCTAAGGCAGCCTGGAGAAGAGATTGCCTGAAACAGGCAGGTGATGAGGCCAGCAGCAGGGACCCCATCAGCGATTGAAGAAACTGATACAGCTCTCTAACCCTTGCTGCTAACAAAAGCCTTTGTTATTCTTTTGCTCACTTCTATGTTGCATTTTGTACCTTTATGACAGACAAGAAGGATGCCAGAAGACAGATCCTCAGCTGGCACAGGTGAGGTAGCATCACTGACATCCCTAGAGCATGGCTGATATGTGCTAGCTGCAGCTTTAGCCCTTAATTGCTGCACAGCCCAGCTCTATTCTTCTCCTTATGGCCTCTCCTATAAGTATGCAGAGTGGGAAGGGCCTAGCCCTTTCCAACAGCTGTACCTGGCAGACAACATGTTTTTCTTTCCACCCACACCAGGGTAATGCTATGGGCAAACAGCAGTGCAACAGAAACTGAACTGGGTCACAGAGAGCACTCAGAGATCCCCAGAAATCTCTAGAGACAATATTGACTATGCCAACACCACCCTCAAGAGTAGACTTGACTGTTTTCCATACTGGGAGTCTATAAGCACAGTGTCTGCCCGGGCTCAAGGTGTGCTCTCTACAGCAGCTGCAGGAATGGTGCTTGCCTGAGCCTGCTCTGTGGGCTACGATGCTCCCAGGTGCATCCAAACAGTCCAAGAGTAAACTGTTTGTGAGGCAGCTGTATGGACTGAAAGTGGGTGGGATGTGGGGCAAAATATGCTCATAGCCACTCTGGGGCTGGTTTTCAAAGCCACCAGGCCTCTTCATGTTCAGTGATCCTTTGTAATACAGATCAAAACCAAGGCACTGCCAGTAAAGGTTGAAACAACTAATTCTTCATTTCCATTGTAGCTCCCAGCAATTCAGTAATTCAGTATGAAGAATTAGCCCTTTAAGAAAAAAAAAACAAAAACAACCAAACCCAAAAAAACCCCAAAAAACCCAGCAAGAAAACCCCCACAGAGCCCAACCTATCAGGTATTTAATTCCATGCAATATATTTTCTGACCTCACTCTCATAAAAATTAACAGTAAAAATCTAGTTGACTTGAATGGAAGCAAAATTAGGTCCTATTACTGCACTGATTAAGCTGTAAGAGCAGAACAGGGCCCACAATGCTTTCCAGTTATTGTACAGTCAAAGCTTTGTCAGTTCTTTGGTTTGTGGATCATAACAACATAAAGTACATTTATGTGCTAAAAAACAATAGAAAGCTTGTCTTTGTAGTTAAAAAAACAAACTGAAAGCTCCAAAACAAAAGCTGAAATACTATAAAAATAAGGTAGGCATATTTTTCATAGCTCAGCTTATATAGAGTATAAGTGTCTTTTGTCTGTATTTTTTATTCTTTCTGAAGAATTAAGCATTGAATTTATAAAAAGAAGGAAAAAACACTATTTCTTTTCTTAATCCTCATTATAATTATCTTTTAATCCCTTTCAAAACTTTTTTTTTAAATGAGACCTTAATAGTATCAGTTTCTCACTCTATATCATTGCCAAACACTACTAAGACTTCTTATATATCTTTTAGAAATAGAAGCACTTGTACTCAAAATGTAGAAGTGTCTATTTGAACCAATTACTCTTGAAAAAAAAAAGTTTGAACACAGACATGTCATGTAGGAGGTTTTTCTCTGGTAGTTTGAGACCTTTCTTCTATAAATGCAGTGATCAGGATGGGAAGAGCATTACCAGTTCTTTTTACCTCTACTACATCATATTTGTTTCTTACCTGTGGTCATCTTAAAGTGGGAGCTACAGGATCTACAGAGAGAAGTTAAAGAAAATGCTGATCATCTCACAAAAGATCAGAAATACAAATGCTCTTCTGAAGTTTCCTTGATCTGGCCAGTATTATGGCAAATCTTTCAAGCTTTGGTAGTGGAGATAGGTTGCCCAGGGAACACAAGAAACAAAGAAAGAGGCTGGCAATTTGTCATGATCAGAAGCAGGAGAACCTGAACGTTATCATCACATCTGGAGGTATGGAGTCACCACCAGGTGCTGAGTCAGACATCTGAACTAAGAATCTGAAGAACCTACTGGAAGAGGAGACACACAGGGGGTGGAAATCCTGCTTGTCTAAAGCCAGAGAAACATCAGAAAAGCCCATAAGGGCCTCTCAGCTGGTCCCAGTCAAGACAGAAGATGCAGGAGTCATCAATCCAAAGGGGCTGGCAGTGCATATGGCTCTTGGAGGAAGAGGTGTATCCCACAGCAGTTTTCTGCTTTCCAGAAGTGAAGGACAGCATCACATTAATAAATGACACTGATGTCGGGCATGCCAGGTTGATATATGTGATGGGGATCTGCACCAGTGACATTAGCTTTACCCAAGGCACTGTCCATTAAGAACAGTGGTACCTTTTAGACCATTACAGATCCTAACCAGCCTCTCTGAAAGGTTATAGGCTACGCTTTCAAGCAATGAATTAAAGACATGTTGGTGTTGGTGAACATTTATTAAAGTGCATCTTATCTTTTGTGCTCTCAATCTTTCTTTGTAATGTGCAGTAAAACTGCATTATCACACACCCTTTTCTCTTGGGACACACTGACAGACTCCCTTGGCCAGTAGCAACATTTCCTGAGTTTCCAGAAATGACGAATGATTTCTTAATGCAGAAGTGCTGTGGCTTCACTGCAGTCACAAAAGCAGATTAAATTAGTATTGACCTTGGTGCTGCAGTAGCCGTGTGGGTATCAGGAGAACATATGACAACTCTGCATACTGGTTCTCATTCTGCTTGAAGAAGATGAGATCATCACTGACCTAAAAATTGGCAGCTGTGCCTGCACCAGTGAAATCAGCATGGTTTCATTGACCTTGTAAAGAAAGTACCATCATCTATCATGCATATTTGAAACTTCAAAAGGCAGAGTTTTCCAGAAACTCAAGCTTCTTGGTGACATGACCGATTTGTAATATGGGAACCATTACCTCAAACTGAGGATTGTTTTGTTCTGTTCTACTGGCATCCCTCAGTCTTTGGTCTGCAGTCACATGGGGAAGATGTGCTGCTGCAAAGATTTCCAGGCTGAAATAGTGGATGGACAGTGAACGTAAAAACTGTAAATAACGCCCAGTGGTGGGGAGATCTGAAGGAGTCACTCACATAGCTTGGTACTAAATGACTAAAGGCAGGAAGAAGGTGTCTTTGTCATATTAAGGAAAAAGTCTGTGGGTCAGCTAAGGTTCCACTGCTGCTTGCAGGTGTGTGAATTTGATCTCAAAAAGGCAGATGTTTTCAAGGAGATTTTTGTGTTGCAGGTAAGGTGGAGCAAGAGGATATATTCAGCTCAGATGAAGTTAGAGCTGGAAGTAGAAACCTCTGAAGTACATAAAAAGGTGCATGAAGCAGCATCTGCTGAAGATCAAAATTTTAAATCAGCCTATTCAGATTATGCATAACCAAGAGGATGAAAGGAGGTGTGTCAAGGTGCACAGAACTTGAAAAAGCTATGTATGTAGGCAGGGGCCGAGCAGTGTAATTCAGGGAAGTATGAGACCCTGGTCAAAATATCAGAATATTGAATTTAGGAATCTACAAACAATAAATCAAGCTCTAGTTACATCCAAAATGATAGCAAATGTAAGTCCGTATGGTGTCGGGTGTGGCATATCTCATCACACAAATCTCTTGCCCTTTTTTGATAGGATTACTGTCCGCAGAGCTGTGTCGATATCTTTGCTTGTACTTCTCAAAGCCATTTGACTTCATACCGCATTATCTTCTGATTGAAAAATTTGCACAGAATGAAGAGCCCTTTCTTGGAAAGTAGTACTGAACAGAAGGACATGGGGGTCATTGCAAATAATTACCAAACCACAAGCACGTAATGCAGTGTGGTGGGAAAAATTGGCCAATGCAACCCATAAATGTATAATAAAGGAATATGAAGTAAAAGAGGGAAAGTGATTTTGAGTTAATGGCAGCTATTACTATACTTTGTCCACTTCTCATTTTCATGCTTCAAGGAAGATGTGAAATACTGCAGGAAATTCAAAGGACAGCTACAGAAGTGACCCAAGGGCTGGAAAGCAAGCCCTAAAGACAAGGCTTAGGCAGGCAGAGAGGTGGCTTGATCTGTGTTTATAGATATTTACACAGAGAAATAAGACCTGGGGTGATATTTTAATGCCATATATAAAAAAATAACAAGATCCAGTATCTGTAAGCTGAAGTTAAATTAATTCAACCTTGACATAGAAGCACCTTCCTAGAAGTGGTGGTAAATAGATATTGAAACAGCTTACCACAATGGTGATGGCTTTGACATTGCTTTATGTCATTAGAATGAGATCAGTTGCTTTTCTGAATGATGCATCTTTAGCCCACTGCTATCAGAAAGTCTATGGTGATGCAATTGTTTCTGGCTTTGGGAGGGAGGAGACTGAGCCCCACACCTGAGATCAACCAAATCTGTGATGGAGGCAGGGTTAGAAGGGATGCAGCTCTTGGGTGGCAGGAAGGGTTGAGAGCCAGGGCTCTGCATCAGGGGTGGAAGTTTGCTGTTGGGAACCTTGGAACATTACCCCCTGATTGCTTCCTGTCTGCAGTGGTGGCCACAGACTTCACAGAAAATCAGTATTTCTCCTGCACTGGGCCTGTGCCTGGGAGTCCCAAGGCTTAGTTTAAACTTTTAGACCTTGTTCTCCCCCCATTATTGAGGTTACATGAGGTTTGAATACAGGACAAAAATTATTCTGTTATAAGGAATGCTAAGGAGCAAAACCAAGGTAACTTTTAAGTAGTGATAAACTTCATGTGTGGAAGTTTAAGTAAATTTAAGAAAAGGTTTGGCAACTATCTGTAAAGCATGAACCTCTCTGATTCAGACCAGGGAGCACAGTGGTTTTCACAGGCTGTCCTGAGGAACATCCATGCAAGCCAAAGCTCAGTTTTATGGCAACCAAACTGATACAGCCAATGTCTTCAAAATGCCCTGCTGTCTCTGGCTCTTTGTGGTCCCATAGCTTCCTTCACTGCAACCATCTGTGTCTGGCTGGTCTGACCCTTCTATGACCCACCAGGGCAGAAAGCCATGGGAAAACTAACCCCAGAAGAAAGGATGTGTTGCTCCCTGCTTGTTCAGCTACTGTGCTGAAGGACCCTGACCTCATACGAATACCAGCACCCTGGAGGAAAGAGGACATGAGTAACACATGGGGATGATGACGAAGTGAAGGACTGCTCATTTTGGTGATGGCTTGCCTTAGGTTATGCTCAAAAGCCACATAGGTTCACCCATGCCACCTCTTAACCTCAGAAGACCTTGCCATCACAGGAAACATTTAAAGGCCCACAATTCAAGGAATCACAGAATGGATAAGATTGGAAGGGATCACAGTGGGACATCTGGTTTAAAATCGCTGCTCACTCCATGTCATCCTAGAGCACATGGCATAGGATTGCATCCAGATGTCTCCAGTGAAGGAGACTCCACAATCTCTCTGGCCAATCTGTTCCAGTGTATGGCCTTCTTGTACCAGTGTCAAGTTCTTCCTCATGTTCACATGGAATTTCCTGTCCAGTTTCTGCCAGTTGCCTCTTGTCTATTGTTGGCACCACTGAGAAAAGCCTAGCTCCAACCTCTGACACCCTCCTTTCAGATACCTACAGGCATTGGTGTGGCCCCCTTTTAGCTGTCTCATCTCATGTACCTGAGGTAATGCTGAACAGGCCCTGCTCCCTCAGCTTTTTCTTGTAAGAGAGATGCTTCAGTCTCTCAGTCATTTTTGTAGCCTTTGCTGGACCTGCTCCAGAATCTCCAGTTCTCTCTTGTGCTGAGGAGTCCAGAACTGGACACAGCACTCCAGATATGCCCTCACCAGGGCTGAGTAGACGGGCAGGATCACCTCCCTCAACCTGCTGGCATTGCTCTTCCTAACGCATCCACGACTGAGAAGAACTGGAGTAGGTGATTTGCAGTCCAGTTTGGTGTGCTTCTACAGTAATGATGGAAAAACATCAGCTGACAGAAGGACAATGAGAGCAGAGACAACAACACATTACGTTGGTCTCACATAAAACATGAAAATGTTTAGCCCCAGCTCCAGAAAAAGGTACAAAATAGGGTTTTTCCTGGGCTCCATTGACTGGCATGTTGAGGACAGTGCTGGCAGAGCCAGCTGGGCTCTTTGGGGGTGTCTCAACAGCTCTGCTTTCTTCTAGTAATTCTGTGTTCATATAGATCAGGTCATGAGAGAATCTAATGGTTCTAGCAGACATACAGGCTATCAGACACAGCCACAGTTGGGTCTGCTCTGTTTGTCAGCAGTGCTTATATCTACATAAATGCACAAAGACATCTTGTGCTGAGATTTTTCTACCAAGATCATAAATTTGTATTAGAGTACTTTTATTATAGTGTGCTTTTCTTCTAATGAAAATATCAGAGTATAATTTAATCCTCCCCTATTGCTGCTTGTCTTTTCTTTTTCTCCCCTGAAGAGAAGAAGTTTTCAGTAAATAGTGGCCAGGAGATGCCCCGAGGAAAGCATGGGTCCCCATAAATAGGAAATGAAACAAAAAGCTGCATTCATAAAAGAAAGGGCTAGAAAAGACTTTATTAACATTCTTCAAAAGGTGTCTTGTGAACACTCACCACAATGTAATCCTCAAGCATTTAAGCTCTCCTGAAACATTGCATCTTCTGAAGGTGAAAATAAAAATTTTTATCCTGTAGTGTTTCTAAGCCCTTGTGATTTTTTAGCAGTATGTTTTCTTATAAAGCTCATACATGAGAAAGGGAAAACAGGTCAAAACCCTTGCAAAGGCTTGTACCAACACCAGCTGATATGGTTTGCACCAGCACCACCCCATGCAGCTGTTATTCCCATTCCTTTCCTAAAGTCAGTGAGATCAGCCCTCAGGCTGTGATCTGAGGGGCTGGCTGGCGCACTGACATGAGGCAAATGTTGCAGGTTTGGCTGTTTTACAATTTGCTGGTTTTACAAAAAGCTGCATAGAACCTTGTGATACCTCCAGCTATGGCCAGAGTTGCTGAGTAAAGGCCCTCTGTCTCAAAAATTACCTTCTGACCCTGCGGTTGCCACTCTCCCAAGGGCAGCACAGGCTGGATGTGCAGTGGGGGAGCCCAGTAGTGCCTTTCTCTGCCCTGGGGCAGTCTGGGATCTGCAGCAGGAATTGCCCTGGAAGCTGAACTCTGAGCTCCTCTGCACCCCTCTGGACTCCCAGCCCTGCAGCACTGGCCACTGCAGGAAAGAAAACCCCTGAACAAAAGGCACGTGTTAAAATATCCGAGTGAAGAAAGACATTCTGCAGCACAGGAAGCAAGCATGTACTGGTCAAAGAATTGGATTACTCAAGGTGGTGACTCACCCAATAACTATTCAGTATTTGTGGTTGAAAAGAAACCTTTGCCAGAAAATGACTAAAATCCACTGGCACAGGCTCTGAAGGAATCATGACTGGGCCTAAATGACTGTGTACGCAAGTGAGTTATTTTTCCACCCCTTTCCACTGAAGCAAGGCGGAGGATAAAAAAAAAAAGAAAAAACACCATCCCTGTTTACGTAGGTTATTACAGTGCTGGAGTTGCCTTCGGGGGCCTTTCCAGCAGCCGCTGTCGCTGGGGCCAGGTTCAGGCTTACATTTCCCTGTTCAAGCTGGGCTGTGATTTTTGTGTTCATTTTAAAGGCTTGAGTTGGCAGTGTACAGCTAGCTCCGGGGCATTAATTCTTGCTTCACTGGATGGTATATAGGAGGAGAAAGAACAAATTCCAGGATTTTGCAGTTTTGCCACAGAAATGAAAAACAGAGTGACTGGCTTTTGCAGGCTGCACCAAGATAATCTGGGACTAATCTCAGCTCGATCTCTGCAAAGTGCTGAGTGTGGCTGTGGCTTGATGCTCAGCATCTGGCAGGATCAAACCAAAGTCATCTCAAGTAACTTGGAGAAAGTACTGCAAATATATGCAAAAAATCAAGGGCATGGTGCGATCAAGAGATAAACGAGATGCCTGTTTTTCTTCCTACTGATCTCCAAAGTTGTTTTCATGTTACCCTTTCCTTTGTTTAACTCTGAGATTCCCAATGCCCTGATTTTTTCTGCCCTACAGCTTAGCAATCCTTATTTACTCTCTTTGTCAAAGGTCAGTGAAATATTTTGGTGGCAAGGGCTGTCAGGAAACATGCTTAGAAAAACGTGAGTGTGTTTGGTTGCTTTTGTCAGATTTTTGTAACAGTAAGGGAACTATGCAGTAAGGCAATAGCCTGGCATGCATAGATGTGTGTTTGCCTCCAGTAAAGGTTAAAGGACAGCCCTGGCATCATTTAGAGAAGCCTTCCCACACCTGGTTTTCATTTCCTTTTGCTATTTCTGGTAATGAAAATTGGAAGTGTTTTCATAGATTTGGGATCTAGAAGGCCTGCTACACATCTTCTTGTTCAATGTTTAAGACTCAAAAAGATGAAACCAGGGAATTTCTGGAAGGAGAAAAAAAGGGGAGAAAAACTTGGTTTCAGCTATTATTTTTTACTATGGCTGGGAAAGTCAAGTTGCCTTTCATTCTTCTCAAACCTCCACTGGTTTTGTACCAGAGAATCCACTGCGTGCTGGAGCTGCCCTTTCAGGGATTTAACACGGAAACAGCAGAACTGCAATCTGTTTTACGGCAAACCATTGAGCTTCCTGTAGTAACAAATTCCTTTCCAGCACTTTCCTTCCCTGCTCGCCAGTCTGCCTTTTGTTCTCTGTCTTTCAAAGCTTGGCTGTGCCTCTTGAAGGAAAGGGGCTGGCCCAGCCAGATGCACTTTTTTGCTGCTTCCACACTTCCCCCACCCCGACTGCTACTGAGATTTCCCCGCAGATTCTGGCAGCAATTTGGGTGCTCAAAATCCTCAGGGAGATCCTTGATCGTGTCTTCCCCTCCACTATCGTCACTTGGCTTCGGCAGGATCTTTGGGTGTGTCCTGTTTTCCTGGGTGGGATTTCTCCAGCCCCTAAGGGAGAGCAGTACCGAATTCCCACCAGCCCTGACAAAAGACACTGCTGCTTTAATGTCTCTGTAAACAGCGCAGACAAAACCTGAGGGTTTTGAGAGCAGCGCTGCATGTAAGTTCCTATCTCACCTGAGTGCTCAGAGTACAAAGCCCGAGCTTAACTCCTGTGCTGCCTCGCTCGGAGAAAGCGCTTTGAATGCTTGCAGCTCTGTGCGGTCCTAACTCCCCCAGCAGGGTATGGCACATCACAGCTAGAATGCCCTCAGAAGAGGAAGGCTCATTCCAAGTGTCCGTGGCTCGGCAGCCTGTGGACATGGTGAGCGTCCTGCGCTCACAGCCTGCTCACATTTAATCCACAGTCTGTGGACTGATGGGCAGACAAAGGTGGGACAGAGCAGGGAGGCTCTTTGCATCCTATACAAAATGACTCGGCAGGTTTTGGCAGCCAGCTCCAAGTGAGAATTCCAAAAGGAGCAAAGGAACATAGCTGTCTTTCAGGGGCTTTGCCCAGTCTGCTCTGGGTGCTAATGGCCACCTACTTTCACTCCCTGCTCACCCTGCCAGTGTTTTAGGAGTTCACTATTTGGCTTTCCATGCTCTGCACTCAGCCTGTGGGGAATGTGGGTTCCAGCCCTGTGGCTGCGATTCCTCTAGATCCGAGCCACTGTCAGGCAGCACTGAGACTGGAGCAGATTTAGCCTCGGGTGTGCCAGCACTCTCAGGCTTGTTTGCAGATATCATCTTATGATTCCAACCTCCTCTTTTTCTAGAAATGCTTTTGGTCCTCCGTGGTTTTTGGTCAAATCATAGCGATGTGATGTCTGTGTCCCATTTTGAGTACATGTGAATGTGTCGACCGGAGTGTTTCATTTAAGATGTGGATGAGACAATCTACAGAGGTTCCTGCCTACCTCAGCACCTTTGTTATTCGGGGTATGAGATTTAATATACGAAGTGACATTACTGCTCTTCCTGCTCTCTCGGCTTTTAAATCCCTTTTGGTGCCTCTCTGTGCTTTTGCACTCCATTAAGGTCATTAGCAGACACTTAGGAAGAGCGCAGTTTGGCTTATCCACTCTGAGATCATCTGATCGAAAGGAGAACTTTATAGGCAGGTTTCAAAACTCGCAGGTCAGAGCAGTGTTTTCCAGATACCGTGCACTCTCTTTTAGCATTCATAAAGCAGACTCCATCACTATCTCACAGCTCGGGAAGGGATTCTCTCTGCTAGCCACTATCCTTATTTTAACATGTAGGACAGAATCCCAATTGCTGTATAGAAAGAGCGAAACTGAAGATGACAGGCCTTGAAAAAATGAGCAGGATCTGGTCCCCAGTTAAGTGTAGCACTGTGCTTAGCTCCGGGGAAAGCAGGAATGATGCAGAAAAGTGATCTCCACTGAAGCATTCCTTTACTATAGGTTTTGTAGCTCATCTTTATTCTCTGTCAGGGCTTCCTCCACCTTCTTTAAACCACAGTGGATTGTTTGTGCTTCTTTGAAAGAAACATGCAATTGTTAATAAGTATTTCTGATGCATAAAGAAATGTTACAGCAGAAGCTTTTGACTTCAGCAGTATCAAATTGTCCCAATTTACTTATGGTCTTTTTTTTTTTTTTTNTTTTTTTTTTTTTTTTTTTTTTTTTTTTTTTTTTTTTTAAATAATATGTGCTGAAAGTGCTCTAACATCCCCCATCACTGTAAGGATTCAGACTTAAACAACAACCCTATCCTTTCTGCCTTCGGCATTTTTTGCTGTCATTGCAGGCTGGGCAGAAAGCTGAGGGAAGCACCAGGAACCCCAGGTGCTGTGAAGAGCTCTGGTGGTGGGCAGTGCCACTGTCCACCTTGTCTGTGCTTCCCAGATGAAATATTTTCCTCATGAGGTGCTCCATGTGATTAGTCTTGCTTTGGTGTAAATGTCCTCAAGTATTACTGGAATATGACATCATCTTCTGCATTCAGCCTTTCAAACAAATGACATTCACAGGAAATAATTGCTGTGAATGTAAGCAGTGTGGTTTTTCTAACCTAATTTTTTAGGAGGAAAGATTACTGAGTAAATGGCACTTAGTCAAGAACATTCATTTGTGCTGATCAAGAAGCAAAAGTTTGAAAAAGCTGTGTTTGAAAGAGAGCTGACCTTCTGCAACAAAGGGTTGCTGCTTCTCTGCTTAAGGCGCTTGTTGGCTTTCATTTGCTGTAGTGCTCTTAACTCATAATTTTCTTGAAGAAAATAACTGCCATTGACCTAATGATGCTACTCTAGACAATAATAATAATAATAATAATAATAATAATAATATCATACCCAGCACACTATAATAATAGATTACATAGACATTCCATAAAAAAAGACCCTAAATGAGAACATTAACTTTTTTGTTTGGTTGGTTTTGTTTTTGTTTTCTGAATAAATACACACAACTTGGAAGAGTGTGTCTGGAGATGAGACATGGATATTTCACTTGGACATGTACACTAGCTATAGAGAAGGAGGACAGGAATCTGCTCTGTGCTGCTCTGGCTGAGTGCAGAGGACATCAGCACCTCCTGACTCCGGGCAGGAAAGTATTTTTTCTGATCCCAAATACGTGGCAAGAACATGGGCCACACTCCATTTCATCGATCCCCTCTGATGCCAGTGGTCTCTCCTGATGCAGGAGAGCTTATTAGGACAGCTTATTTAAACACCATATTTCAAGACTAAAGGCCCTCAACCACTTTCTGCACGAGGATGCAACTGGCTTTGGACAGAACCGTGGCAGAAGCGTAATTCGGTACAGAAAAACAATGTAACAAACTGGGTCAGGAAGGAAACACTTTTCTCACACTTGAAATTACCACAAGAACTTCAGGAAAAAGAACATCACCTTGTTCTTGGAAATTTGACACAAGCTCAGCCTTTAATTCCCCCACTGAGAGTGCATCTGATGGCCCTTTCTCACTTTCTTTTTAGTTCTTAACAAGATGCCTGTTGCCCTCGGGTCTCTACCTAAGTGTTTGAGATCTTATCCCAAAACCAAGAAAACAGAAAAAAAGAAACCAACAGTGCAATTCCAAGAGGTGAAGAACATAAGCAAATCCTCATGAAGTTTTAGATGGAGAACAGAGCCCCAAAACACATGATGGAATGAGCAAATACAGGATAAAAACTTAACACATTCCCTAAAGCTAAAGAAACTGGCTCACAAACTAAACAATTCTCCAGTACCTCCAGTACCTCTTGCTTAGGATTTGGCATTCTGGTTAAAAGCCAGGCATGGCTGGGTCACTGTAAGGAAGCCAAGTAGCAGACAGATCTTATGTTACTACACAAAGTAGTTATTGCCATTAGGAGATAAAGGAACACAGCAATAGCCCTTAATTTAGGAGCAAAGAGCAGAGGGATGACTCTAGCAGCTGAGGGAGTCCACATGCACGTGCACTAACACAGAATCTATAGCATGGGAGCAAGAGGATGCATTTTCAAGTTGACATGGAAAGAACCCACTTTGAAGTTTCCAGACTGAGTAAAATCAATATCTAAATGTTTCAGTGAAATGTGTTTGATGTTGTCTACATGTAGAAACCCAATAGGGGCCACTTATTATTGAATAGTACTAGACTGAGCAAAGTAGGTCATATTACAGCTTTGTTTGAGAGGCAGCACTGTACCTGCCAGAACAGCATCCTTAATGCATTGTATCTGGCACTGGAGAATAGGTAGGATATGCACCCAAAACACCTGCAAGAATGAGTACAAAGATGAACAGATCTCATCTGTGATTGTTTTCTGAAATAATCATTGGTCAAATTGCCAGAGTCTGTCAAGTGGCTACTTGAACCCATCTCACATACCAAGCATTTGCAGTCTATTTATAGAGGGGCAGTGACTGCAGTGATGCTGAAGGTCTGTCAGTATTTCCATTATGGGCTCTTATAACTTGGCAGTATGATACCCACTCCAGGCTACAGCCTGATGTGAAGGATGGGCTCTTGTTTTGAAACAAACAGTATTTCTCCTTACCTTTGGTTTATTTCCCTAACTGCATTAAAAATCCTTGGGGTCTGTTAAACTTTTTTGTTCCTGTGCCTTTAAAAAAAATAAAAAAAATCCTGATATTTTTAAGCAGGATGGCCAGAGATCAAACCATGTTTTCCTGTAGGGAAAACAGAGATGTCTAGAGAATTGGAAATGGCAAGTGGCTGCCCCTGTGCATTATTAACACAGTTGCTGGCTGATGGCTGAATGTGACGTGGGGATGTCATGTTCCTGTGGAATGTGTGTGACACTCTCCTCTAGCCGTGCAGAGAACTGTCAGGTGCTCCTCACAAGCTGTAGAAAGCTGCTTCACTGTTCAGCTTGACCCCCTTTAACACCATCACATGTTTTGGGATATATTTTTTCAAGCACACGTGAGTCTGCCTACACCTGAGTCTGGGCATGGCCCCTGCCTGCATGGACACATTTGAGTTCAAGAAAAAGGCTTACCATTGCTTCTCTCATTCCTCAAGACCCCTTGGATCTCACCTCAGGGAGAGCCTGGGACAAAGATAATCCAGCCAGTTTGCACTGGGCAACTTCACCCATGTGTGCTGCCTGAATTGTGGGTGACCCCAGCTGTGGCAAGAGTGCTGTGCTCACAGCCACGCTGCACATGTGTCTGTACACCCAGTGTGTCTGGAGATCCCTTCTTTACCAGCAAGGGTTAGAATGGTGGGACAGAGTGTGCAGGATGCCCAGGGCACTGCTTGTTTGCACAGGAGGTTTTCGCTGGTGTTCCTTTCCTTGCTCACTGCCTTGCTCTTGTCGTCTGGCCCAAGAGGGATTGCAGTGCCTGGCAGCCCCAGCTCCTTGCCTCTCTCATGTGGAGTCTGGACATGTATTGATTTTTCTGCTTTTCTCAGACTGCACTCATCCGTCATTTTATATTACTGGAGATACCATTAACAATAAAATAAAGGATGAAAGGTACAGAACCCATTAGGGTGTGTTTACTTCATGTGTATGAGAGAGTGAGTGAAACAATTAAAAGCATATCAGCTTATAAACATGCTGATACAGTTATTAGCACAGTGAATAACACTCAGAGTCTGATACCAGGGGATTGAGATGAAATCTCCCCTTTCCTTTCTCTTTTCCTTCTTGAGAAGAAGAGAGAGTGATCTGATACTTCATAACCACGCTGAATGTATGCAGCCATAGATATTGTACATGAGCAAGATGAAAAGAAGAGTAAATAATAAAATAAAGGGACATTATACAACCACCAGTTCACAGTTGGCTTCCACATGAATGAATTTCAGACCCACAGTGGTAAAACTAGAGTGACAAGAAGGTTAAATGTAAAAGGAACACATAGTAATACTGTCCTGGAACTAGTTTCTAGTAAGCAGGGAAAAGCTTTAGCAAAAAAATAACTAGCTTAATTATTCCCATTCATGGAGTGATTTAACCAAAATCCTTCTAAGAGCTTGATATCCTGAAAGGATGAAGTGAAAATAAAATGTGTGAAAATATTAGATAATAAGCACTCCATTTTCCTGACCACTCCAGTGTCACTTGCAAGGAAAAGCATCTGCTCTGTGTGTGTTGTGGCTTTTGTTTTTATTGTGTGCCCTTTTCTCTTCACCCACCTCAGGTGACATGTATGTCATCTGGAGCCCCAGGTAACATCACTCCAATCACTAGGAGTGAGCACACCTTGTTGGTGGTGGCAGGTCTCACACCCTGGGGTTTAGACCCTCCTTCTCCAAAGGGCTGGTGTGCATTTGGTGTCTCTGTGGGCCATGGCCCCAGTGCAGATAGTCTGGTACTCCCAGATATCGTCACAGATGGTTGGGCCAGGTTAAGACCAAGCCATTTTGCAGGCTGACCATACTTGAGAACTTGTGTGAAACAGAAAGTTATCTAAGAGTTTCAACTGCTATTTGGGATAGGAGTTTTTTTTAATTTTTTTTTTAATGAGGTCAGTGTTGAAAAAGCATGGACTTTCTGTATTTTTATGTTCCTCTTTGTCTTCTCTTTTTAGTCTGTGACACTGTGCAGAAAAGAGCTCCTACTGTGATAACTTTCTGTGATAATGTATGGATGTGGGGAGGGTGAGTCAGGCACGACAGGGGTGCAGAGGTGACACGGTTAGCCCAGCTGACTAGCCCATGTGGTGGGTGAGCCTGTCCACAGCCGCTGATGCACCTTCACCTTTCACAGTTACCCTGCCTTGGAGCATGCTCTCCTTGGTCAGAGCCTACAGCCCTTGGTCCTGTTGATCTCTGTTTCTGTGTTCTTGTGGCTCAGAGCTCATAAGAGCTGGCAAGCCAGTTTACTGAACTCAGTAAAACATGATTACAAATTATGTGGGCAAACATTGGTGTCCACAAAATGCTCTCTGGGGCAACCACCTTCAGTCTTTCTAGAACAGGATACATATGAATTTGGATCTCAACTCTGCAGAAAGTTGGTTGCTAGAAATTAAGGAGTTTGTGCACACCCAAACCTCCATGAGTTCAATTGCATCAGCGCAAATCTCTCGGGATTGGTTTAGGATGTGGTTATACCCATTTACCTTGCTGTTTGTGGAAAAGCCTGAGTGAAGACCTGTAAAGGATATCCATGTATAAAAATCTACCCCAGGTTCAGTGAGAAGATGCATTCTACTGATCAAAACCTGCTTAGTATCTCCCCTATAAGCTAAATGAAAACAACAGTGTGTTTACATCACATTAATAACTCCCTGTGGAGTAAAGCCATGGTGTCACAATGTATGAGTTTCTGCTTGACAAGGGTATGTATGGCAGAAGACAAAGGGGAAATAAAAGAACAAAAATGCTGTCAAAGTTAAATAGTTCGATAAAGAGGGATCTGCTGTGAAGAAAAAAAATCAAGCCCTACAATAAAACCCAAACTTGTGTAGTATTTTAATTCTGCTTTGAACAACAAGCACTGCAATCCTTTAGCCTGTGATTCAACAACATTTGGAGCACAGTTAGGCAAGACAATATAGATCCAGCAAGCCTGAGCGTGCTTTGAGAAGACGCCCAGTGTCAGGACATTTCCATGGCCCTGGGGCAGATGGCAGGGTGCAGCACACTAGGAGTGGCAGGAAGGCTCTCTGCTTCCCTGGTGAGCAGCACAGAAGTGTGCGCAGGGAAGGCAAATCTCAGCTCTGGTACACACATACCTCGGTTCCTGTCGTGGAACCAGGAAGGAAATGCTGACTAACAGAGGAGCTCCTTGATGGGGTGGTTTTTGTCACTGATCCCCCAGCATTAAGCAACAGTGAGTTTTTGATAACTGACTCATTTCAGATATCCCAAGAATGGAAAAGTAACTGAAAGATCCTAAATATGTCAGAAACCTCTTTTTGATTCAGTTATTTGCGTACCCAAATAAAGATCACATCAGAACAGCTTCATGCCTTGGTTTTTGTTCTCAGGGAAACTGCCAAATGTAACTATAATTTCCTTTTCTTGTGTGAAGAAACGGCACCCAGTTTTTTTGGGTCATTAGGCCATGTGGTTTACCATCGTGTCACAAATGTGCTGTGCAATGCCTCCAGTTGTGTACAGCTCTGCCAAGGTCCTGGGGGTGCTGAGTGTGTGTTCCAGGGGAAGGGGCTTTGGGAGCCAGCAGGGCTTGCCCAGAGAACTCGTACAGCAAGATCTGGAACAGCTGCTTCCCTGGGTGAACAACTGGTCAGGTAATTTGGGATGACAAGAATCTTTCATGTCTCCTTGGGATGTTGGGATCCCTTTCTGCTCCAGTGCCATGCACTGTTACCTGGCTGTGCACTCATGGGAAAGGGGGTGGTAGCTGCTGGCTGCTCTTGTCAGTGGATTTGGCTTACTCCTTTGGATAATGGGAAAGGGAGTGACTAGGCCATGGGATTTGTGATGAGGCTGTGGTCAGTCATCAGGGTGCTGCTGACAAATGGGCTGTGCAGTAAGTAGCACATTGTTAAAATGGTTACTGCAGATTCTCAGAGGGGATTTCTGTGGTGTCTAACTCCCAAGGGCTGAAATACCTTGTTTAACTGAAAAGATCCTTTATTTACATTATTTTCTTTTTCTTCAGAACAAGTAAGATGGTTGGAAATAGAAAAATGCCGAGGAGGAAACCTTGTGAGTGAGAAAATACAAGAATGAGAAACAATGAGAAGTGCAAGAATAAGCCAAAGCCACTCAGCTCTTTGCTTTGCCACAATTATTTCCTGACCTGTTCACTGCAGTAAGTGCCTATTAATGGGCTGACTCCAGCTCTCAGATGTGTGAGCTCCTACCCCAGTAGTTATGTTGAGGTAAAACCAAAGTGCAAATCACAACCCCAAACCCTCCACAACCAGTTCTTGACATTCAAAGAGTTAGCAAGTGCTAATGTAGTAATTAAATGTACCCAATGCTTTCTGACTTCACAGATGACATTTGTGGTTTGCCTGCCCACCCAAAATGCGTGGGAGGGCAAACCCAAGTCTTAGAGCTCTAGCTGCACTAAGTGTCTCATCACTTTCCTTATCAAGATTTTCACAGTCACTGGGAAAGGGTTGCACCCATCAGCAGGAGACATTCCAGTGCAGGAGACAAAATTACTTTCCTACAATTCAAGTTACACAGGATTCCTGCATAATAATACTCCCTATCTCATCTTTTTCTGCTGTGCACGTTTTCCCTCCTATGAAGTTTTGCATCACTTCTGCATCTGAATATAAAGGAAACTCACAGGAGAAAGCAAAAGTTTAAAGCAAAAATAAAATACTACAGCTGCATGGGCTCCTTAGAGGCATGGCTGGGGTTGTTCTACAGTGATCCTGAGTACCTGCACTTTCAGGAAACCTTTGACAAAGTCCCTGGCAAAAAGTTCATAGAGGAAGTAGTTACAGGACCGGGGGTGTTGTATTCGATGGCTGGGAAGTGCAGGGCAGAAGTAGGCTGGCAACTCTCAGTGTGGCTAAGTGCTAACAAGGAGAAGCTCCCAACACCTTATCTAGAGCAAGTGTTTGAAATATGTCACTCTGGAAAGGAGGGGAAACCACTACAGCCACAGATATACACAACCCTTGGGTTCGTGACTCAAGAGAGGGCAGTGAAGAGCAGCAGAGAGGGCTGAGATGACAGAGCCAGGTGGCTGCTGGTAGCAGTGGTGTAACACTTTTGGAGGCCTGGCACTGCTGGGGTGCTTGCCTGGCAGCTGTATGGAAAGGTGAACTTTTCTTCTGCATGCCCTTAGCTTTTATCAGTCCCATAGTTAAACAGTATTTCTGTCTTTGGATAGGTGTATTTTGAAGCAGACACATCACAAACGTATTCCTCTCTTCTCTCTGGGTGTCCTCTGTTGGTTTGGTGTTGCTGACAGATACCATCTCATTCCTCTTCTCTCTCCTTCCTCTTCCTCTTGTTGCTGCTGCCAACCAGGACTCTCACCTTCTTTCTGACATTGTTTTCCAGGCTGACTGTGGAGATGATCCAGCCACCAGATCCATCAGAATATGCCTTTTGTTTCTGATGTTCATTTCCCCCTCATTTCAGAAGCTGGTTCAGCTCAGTGAGAGTTCCAAGAAACACTGGTGCTGCAGGTATTAAACACTGCTGGGAACAAGTGCATCTGCACGGTGGGAATGTTGTGAGGATGAAGTGGAGCATCACCTCCTGGCAGCAGTGGTCCTGTCTGACTCCAGCTCAATCAGGATGCCCCATCAGAGCTCAGCCTCCTTGATGGCCCATCACCAGGGAGAGGCTGGGCTGAGTATTCAGGTCACTGAGTGTACTGCCCTAACCAAACTGGAATTTTAAAAAAACAACAACAACCAAACCAGAAGGATTTGGGAGTATTTTTGCAAACAGGAGCACCAAGACACCCATGCTATACCATAGCTATCAGAAAACAAACAATGTGAGGTGATATAATTTACATCTGCAAAATCATTATAAATCTGTCATGTAAGGTATGCTCATTGGGAGATGGCCCAGTCTTTCTAGACAGGACACAGAAACCTGGTGATAAAACAGTTGAAGTGATGCGAGACTTCTTATGAAAAATTGACTAAAAGGGCTTGCTCTTGTTAGGCAGGAGGTGAATAGAAGAGACAGAGCATCCTGTGCACAAACAATGCATATAACATTGGCTGAGATAAAACTGAAGTGAAACTGAAAGATAACCATTTCCAGTAAAAGGTAAATACTTTGTCAGCAATCAATCGTGTTCATTGCTACAAGATAAGAAAAAAGTAAAGGGACTGTTAGGCATTTAGACATTTACATCAATAAAATAATAGGTAATGTTAGTCTTTGTAAGATACCTGGAAAAATTAAGGAGATAAATTCTCACATTGCAGATGATTTCTCTCCCTATTGCAGGTAAATTGGAATTGTTTTAAATATTGCACTACTCCACAACTGCTTTATAAGATCCAGGCACCTTTTCCTGAAACATCTGGAGCTGTCCAGTTTCATGCTAGATACAAAATGCTTTAACCTTCTATGGAAATCCTCCTATTCCTAGCACAATAATGAAATCCCATGTGAGCACAAGTGCAGAGGATGTTGGAAGCTCATTTTTCTGACACTAGGAACCAGGAATGTTTGAAGGAATGGGTAATGGTTTGACCCCAGATGCCCATCTCTGTCTCCAAAACAGTGATTATGAGGTGCTGTGACAGCCTCTGAGAAGCCATATAAAGGCATTCAAGGCAGAGTGCAAGACCCATCCCCTCTTCTTCTCAGCTTTAACTCAAGAAATATTCAGCAAATGGTGTAATCCAGAATTATAACAGATTTTCTCAACAAATGGCACTGTAGGCCTGTGTGATGTGAGGGTCTTCTTGCCACTGAGGCTAAGAGAAGAACAGCACCCACCCATGAACAGCATGTGCCAGGAAACTCAAATTAAGAAGCCTGTTCCATGTTAGATTAACAGCTCTTAATGGCTTTTTGATCTGCCAGTCTATATGAATTTATAGTAAAAAACTAACTTGGTTTGGATCCATAAATAATCATAAACAAATGTTGGACCAGATAATCTTGCTCCTCCGTACAGAGGAGGATTTTGCAAACCTTTCAAAAAAGTGTCTTGTTGAATTTGGGTAGAGAAGTTAAAATTGCCTTGAGGCAGCTTTAACTTGTGTGACCGACACTTACAAAGAGAATCACAGTAGGTTTTGCTGACCTTGGCAAAATCAGAGGTCATATTTTCACAGATATGCCCTTTTAGACGTATTCCCCTGACGTATTCCCTGGAAAAGGTTTCTTTTTGTACATCTACGGAATGTAATGCATGTCCTCACTTTCATTCTTTTCTCTTCAAAGTTTTACTGGGGCTATCGAGAATGAAATTAAGTTCCTCGTAGAATATTTCAGTACAATTATTCAGGGCAGGATTCTGTGGCACGCTCTTGGGTATTTTTATATTTATGAGTTCTCCTTAAGGTTTTAATAGGACAGCACCACAGTAAGATGAACCAAATAGGACTCTTAAAGAGGGACTTGGTACATTAGGGGCAGATTCTCATTCTTATTAACTTTGTAATTTTTAATCCTCTAAACAGTCACAGTGATCGCGATGTGACTTGTATTTGAGTGAGGTACAACTTAGGGTGAACCCAGTCTTCAGAGTCTGGCCCTTCCTTATTCTGAGAAAAACTCAGACCAAATGGCAGTAATTTCCTGCTGAAAAAGAGCTGATGGATGAGAGAGGGTATTGGATCAACAGATCTTCATTTTCTCTATGACATTTCATGTAAGATAGGGATAAAAACAAGGCATGGGAAAAGAATAAGGGCCAGAGGGTTTGAAAAAGCCTGATACAAAATATTCTCCTTCCCTTCATGCTTTCTGTGAGTTGCCCCTTTTAGTTAGAAGTGGGAGAGCACACGATGCCAAGGCAGGATGGAGTAGTACCATAACTGTGTGTGCTCTAATAAATTTATTGTAAATCTGAAGCAGCTGATGGAGTTTGGCTTTCAGTCAAAAGTGCTAAGCTGGGTCATGCTTAGGAAGGCCTGAGATCAGTTCCTACAGCTCAGATGATGTGGTATGAGGGGACTGTGACCACCTAGACCAAAGCCACAGTTAACTCAATATCCTGTCTCTTACACTGGCTGATAGTGTGTAGGAAAATGGTCTTGAGGTGTCAGTGATACTGGCATATTCCCATTTTCTGACAATCTCTAACTCACAAACTTCTTCACCTTTATGCAGAAAGCACCTAAAGGTGGCACCTTTATGCAGAATAGCTCAGGATGGTCCTTTTCTATGACTTTGTCCAACTGCTTTTTGGAACCCATGCAAACTTTTGGCAGCAACAGTATCCTGTGGAAATTAATTTCTCAATGTATTCTTAGTTCTGTGAAAAATTGCCACCTTTGTTTTGAAACTACCACCTTGTAAGTTCAAGATGTGATGCTATATACTTCCCACTGTATAGAAAGTGTGAATAATCATTCCCCATCCAACTAGTCCATGTCATTCAAGGTTACCTTTCATTTACCTACTCACCTCTCCAGGTGTAAGACTCCTAGCTTGTTTACTTGCTTCTTGAACATTTACTTTGGTACTTTTAATCACTGGTGGTGTGTGCTTACCCTCTTTGTAATTGTATCCTTTTTTTCAAGATTGATGAAGGACTAAATTCCATGGATGCTTCAAAATACAGGAATAACAAGGATTTTGGGTTCTGTTCCTTTCCTAATAGTCCCAGCTATACTAGTTGCTCCTTTGGTGCTTCTAAACCCTGAGCTAATGTTTGTAGAAAAGGTTGTTGTAAGACCAGAATTACTTTCCTGAGGGTTAACAGGAACCTCCAAACTCATTACTTATCCTTGAATTTAGGGTTGCTTTTCCTTATATGCATAGATGTTGTGTTCACAGACACCAATTTTTGTCTGACATCTTATTGCCCTGTTGTTTTGTATCATAGCACTGGATTGTGATTCTGCACAATAACTCATTTTTACAGCTTCAGTGGCTTAGTATCTTCAATAAACCTCATTAGCTTACTCTTCATTGCCTTTTTTTGGTGGTTAGTGAACATGCTTAATGACACCAGCAGAACAAATCTCCACAGGACCTCCAGGTTTATTCCTCCTCTTTGTTTCTTTTAACTTTAATTCATGAACTTTCCCCCTAGTTTAGCATCTTTATGAGCCCTTGGTAAGGGATATTGTGAAACCTTGTTGTAAATCTGTCCCTACTTTATCAACCAAATGAGCTACAGCTGCATTTTTGTGAACTCTAGAAAACACTGCTGAATTTGTAAGACGCAGCTTCCCTGCACAACATCCTTCACGATTCTTCTCTATCACATTTTTCCATGTATCTACTTGTTTTACGCTTTTTAAAAAGTTTCTATTGATTTTTTCTCTTTGTACAGCTGACTTTGATACTGCTTAGGCAGCTCCCAGTTTGCCCTGTCTTTACTTTGTGAAGCCACATGCCAACCAGTGATGCCTGAAACATCATGAAGAGCAGCCTGGAAGACAGAGTCATTCTGAAATGTCCAAGGGATGCAATTATTGCTACAAAGACATTTTCAGGCCTCCTTCCTGGAACTGCCATCTGCTAGAAGATATGTGAGCATCGGTTACTATGGTAGCACACAAAAAACCATGTCCAAACCCTGGAAACATGGAGTATAGGTCTAGAGCTGGGCTGTGGACCAAGAATCTCTGCAAGGTCTGGAGGATGAACATTTTATCCCTTTCCTGGCCTGTGCAAAGAAATGTTTTTACTGTAGAGTCTCACAGTTGCCATGAATTCGGTGGCAGACTTTGTCAGCCTAGTTGGGAATGGCAATATGTGGAGCTTCTTGTAAAACAAGGCTTACTTTTGTTTTGCAAATCTCCCAGTGGAGAGGCCTATAAGGAGCAGCAATGGGCTGCAGTGAGACATTTTGTTGACTGTTTCCCATTAAACTTATGCAACATCCATTGTGCTTGTGCAGCCTGTTGCAAAAAAAATGGATGCCATCTCCAGAATGTTGGCTGAATATTGATTTAGCAAATGGTGAGAAAAAGGGAATGAAATAAAAGGCTATTGTAGCTGGTACTGCATATAAATAGCTGGGAGGTTAATTTATGTTATTTATGGAAATCTGGAATAGTGGGAATGCTCTAATACTTATCCCAGCTAGACTATTAGTGCTGTTCTTATATGCATGCATCACCATGTTATCTAAATGTTGCTAAGCCCTCTTTAAAAGCAGACAGGCAAGGCTTTAAGCAGACTAGAAAGGGGACTGTGAAAAAAGTATCATTTTCTGTAACTATTTATAAACCTAAAATGATGCATGTAATACAAGTGCACATATGAAATACTTTTATTTACCAAACAGTAGATAAAAGCTGCAATAAAAGAGAAAAAAAAAGAGTCTACCTCTCGGAAAAGAACAACAGCTTAGGGTAATTTTTTTAAAAGCCTATATATCTGCCTATATATAGCCTATATATAGTTGGCTCCTTTTTTTAAAAAAAAATTCTGCTGAAAGGGTGTACATATGACTAGTGGAATCTCGCTGAACAAAAGAAAACCCCCCAGACCAAACTGTGTTCAACATGGATTTGCCTTGTACAAAACACAGACTCCTCACTCCTTTGGCTATGCAAATAACATAAGTTAAGGAAAACGCAAATGGAATATGTATCTCCTCTCTTACCAGAATGATAACCACAGCACTTCTATTTGCTCTCAAGCTTTCTCTTTTAAAGGCTTGTGGAAAAGGTGTGACAAGGAGATCCAGTGGTGAAATCACTGTTCTACATCAGCTAAAAACACTCGCTGGTCAAAGCAAAGAGGGGATGGGAATGGGCCAGAGGTGGGGAGGGAGGGGAGCCTGCAACGTGTATAAACAAATGCCCCAGCGACAACTGGAATGTATACAGAGCCATTGTTGGAGATTTCCTACACCTTCAGGGGCTCATTCTTCTGCTAAGATGCACAAACATAGATCCTTTTCTGTCAGGTATCTCAAAGAATGTAAAAGCAAAAGCCACCTCTAAATATAGAAGGCTGTCACATGCTGCCTTTAGTCACATTTCAATTTATTGTAAACTGCAGCATGCCTCGCACCACGGTTCTTTTAACCTTGGCGACGTGTTTGAAGGCATTTTTCATTTAGGCACATCCCTTTCTCCCCTCTAATTTGGAAATGCAAATGTGGATGTGCAGTTGATAATCAGGCAATTTGTATGGTCCTGTGGAGATTTAAAATGTACAGGCATGTTTGAAACAACATGGGAAGTGGTGGTGAAAGGGGGAGCGAGTGGATGAGTCACTTTTAAAGCAAAGCAGGCAGAAGAAAAGAAAAAGATCTGTGTCTTGACTCAGTGCCCAGACTCTTAAGATGATGCTTCACTGCAGACTCTGAAGTTCAGCTTATTTTTCCTCTCATTTGTTCTTTTATTTTTATGTCTTACATAATGGAGCTTTGATTCATAGAAATCTATTTATATAGTCTAGGATTTGGGCCAAACTCTGAAGTCCTAGCTCTGTCTTTCCTCAGGCAAAATGGCCATTGCGGTTAGTGATATGAATGAGGTTTGCTAGGACTGTGTGTTCAGGGCTGGACTCCTGGGGGGTTATTTTTGTTCACCCTGTAATTTCTTATATCCTCACTGGAAGAGTGATTTCATGTAAGGAAATCACTCAAGGCTGTATTGCAGCTGGAGGATGAATTTCCTGAAACAGACAAAATATTCCAGCTCTCACTGGTGAGGCCAATATGAGCCTGTGCTCCCTCTGCATGCTGAAAGGCTACCAGCCAACACTTCGGGTCTTAGCTTTCTGCCTTCTTCCCCGCTTCACGCCAGTCCTGCAAGAGCACAGATGTGAAAGCCACATGTCAGCTGTTTGCTGGGAAAGCCCTGACATGAAGGTGAGTGTGTTCTCCCCTTCCTGGGGCTCCAGCATGGTTTGCTGTGGAGGAGGAATGGCTGGACCAGGAGGCACTGGCACAGCCCTGCTGCAGTGTGTATTTTTGAGGACTGCACTTGGCTGGTGTAATTGAGGACAGGCAACTGAATGGGATCTTGGAAACAGAGAGCAGGAGCTGGATTCCTTCAAGGCAGCTTTGCTTGGGGCAGTTGGGTGTGAACAGAGGAGCCTACACTGTGAGTCTGTCCGAGGAGCTGGCAGAGCCAGCTGACCTTTTATCTGACAAGCTGGCAGCAAAGAGACGGCTGCCAGAGAGAGAGCTTCCCACTGACATCAGAGTTATTCTTGGGGCTAGATGGAAAACAGCAAGAGATAACGCTGTTTGCTGTAATGATGAGGCTGTTTTCAAATACTTTGCATGAAAATAGCAGCCCAAGCCCAACTAACTAGGTCAGAGGAGCAGAACTGAGGGAGATTGCTTCACTGTGGCACCATGACCAGGGGCTGGAGGTTTTCTCTAATAAAGTACAAACCCTAAAAGAAGCTCCTTCAGAGGTAGAAATGTCCAGGAATATTCTTAGCAGTCTGCTAATACCTCAGGTCATCATCCAGCATTTCTTGCAGTGTCAATGCTCTAATACTCTTGTTTTTCTGTTGGGGTTTCCTGGTTTGTTTTTGGTTTGTTTGTTTATTTATGGCTGCCGGTAAGAATGCAAAATCTATGATAGTACTACCTCTTGGGCATATTTGATGACACAATATTCATATTTTTAGCCAAACGAAAAGAGATCAGAGTAATGATTCAGGGAGAATCAGGGAAAATGTTTTCAGTGTATGTTGGAATACGCACACACACACATTTATATATAGCTCTCTCTCTATACACAAAGATTTGACTGATTTGTCACAGTCCAGAATGCTAGAGCCATAGAGATAGGTATGCCAGTTTTTGACAATACCAGAGTAATTAAATAGCCAAACAAGCACTCCTTAGTCCTTCACTTCCTCAGCTGTTATTCTTTGAATGCTGGAGACAAATGTCATTTGTAAATCCTACTCCTTGCTAACATTAGTACTATGCATATGCACTTCCTTTGACAAGTAACCCTGCCAGGGAAATCTGTAAGGCAGAAAACTTTAGTTTTCTTTTAAGCATGGATAATTACTGATTGGGGGCATCTGTCTCTGCTGAACACCCACACTCACTCTTGAAGTGTTCCAGGTTGGTGACTTACAGTCAAAGAGCCTTGAAACGTTTGACATCTTTTCTCCTAATTATGAACTTTATTATCAGCTTTCTCTACTAGAGTGCTTTTCCCTTCTTTGTTTTTCTCTTTCCTTTTGGAGTACTAGCTAAGCCTGTGGGCCTTGGCTATGCTCCTTTTCACATAAAACCCAGCTAACTGAGCTGATCCACAGGGTACAGGACAACTCTGAAAGACCTGAGCCTGCTGGCTCAGCCACTGCTTGGGCTCCTGCCAGCTCTGCAGCAGCACCAGGCAGCAGAGAGCAGAGCCACTCTCGTGCAATGCTGTCTCATGTCAGGAAATCTGAGGACCTCACTTGTGTATGGGAAATCATCCCTTCTTCATAAGAAAGGTGTTTTTTCTCAGAAACCTGTTTTCTCCAGATAGAAGTTTGTGTCTGGTTTCTTTGCCACAGGAGGCACTTGAGGGGTACAGCCCATGGAGGTAAATCATTCAGTCCAGTGACTTTGTCCCTAAGCCCAGAGAGAAGAGCTGCATTTTCTCCCTGGCTTTACCATACCAAGAATGGGGCTGATAGGTTACCTCAAGCCAGTGTCACTTGTCTGCTGCAGTGCTGGAGGGAAAGGGCTCCGAGGACATTCTAAATCCAAGGTCTCTTAAGGTCCCATGAATTGTCTTATGGAGTTGCCTGCCTTTCTCTAGACAGGTCCTTGTGAAACTGGCCTCTGAAGTCAGCCCTAGAGAGGAAGCAAAACTTGGTATTGGTGAATACCTCTGTCTCTTGTCCTTCCCAGCTAACCTGCCTTGAAGCCATTGATATTGAGGAAAGGATGGAACCAGATTTTTGTGGAGATGTGAATTGTTTTCTTACTCTATATGCTCTCCTCTTTATCTTCCACTGCTGTTGCATTTTTGTTTTACCCTGTTGTATTTGCTGCAAGCTCATCTGTGTTCTTAGTAATTTTTTCCTAGCAAGAAGGTTTTGGTACTACTAGGAGGAGGGAAAGTGCTAAGTTGCTTTAGGGGTAGATAGAGAAATCCCTGCTGGGTATTTAACCTACATTTGTTTTCAATTTACAGAAGTGTTCAGGTTCTAAGTCTGCTGTTAAAGATGAAATGAAGTAGTTCAAGTAGTTCAATAGGATTTAGCTGAATTACTGTAAGAGCTATACTAATGAAATTTGTAGTGTCCTTTCACGGAGGTCATGAAATCTTGAAATAGGGAGGAGATTACTGGACAAGTTAAATTTTCTTGGAGCTGACAACCTTACCTTTCCCCAGATAGCAGCTCATTTTAATTGTAAAGAAAGATATTCTCTGTTCTAAGCTCAGCATTTGACTGATGTATCCAACACCACACTGGCAACATTAGTCCCTGGCAGCCCTAGGCAGGTCGATGAGAGAAGCAAATTCTGCAGAACAGGGAAACAAAGGCAAGTGGGAAGCCATACAATGCATTTCTTGTCTGCATGTATGTGAAGTTCATTGTCAGAAGCCATCCTTTCCTCCAACAGTAGGAGAAGGCTGCAATTGTGGGAATTCCCAACAATGGTTTTGAAGTAACAGAGGCTCTAGCGCTTCTAGGCAGAAGTACTGCATGTTCAAAGGGACAAAAGGGAAGGGCCATTAAAGTCCAAGAAGTTGTAGCAAGGAAGGATATGCACATAGTTTCTCTGTATAAAGCTGGCAATTGAACAGCTTCCTTTGCAACTCCCAGAACTCTTCTGGCAGATCGCTGTATCTTAGATTCAGTGCTGTATCTCATAATACAAACTGGTTAAAGGCAGGGCAATCTTTTAAAGTTCTGCTAAAGGACTTTGATTATAATTTGTCTGTTTAGGAAATTTTTTCCTGATAAGAGTGCTGTCTGTGCTTTCTATGTGAGTCTAATTTCACATCTAGACTGCAAGTACAGAACATCTGTAGGGCCATGTATAAACAATCACATAAATAGCTGGCAGTGGACAAAAGAATCACTTTGTTGAAGCAAGTGGGCAGGTTACCCAAAGAAAAACCTGGCTCTTCTTTCCTGAGAAAGGCATAACAAGCCTACTGGCATAAGGATTTTTAGATATTAGTGGAAACACTTTTTACTTCCAACCTAAGTAATTAGTATTTTCTCTTAAAAAAACATGCCAAGTTTATGCCTCAGATTTCTTGTTCATACTCCATCTACCTATAATGTTTCCTGGCTGGCTGGCTTCATAGCATCTCAGCATCCAGCATCTTAGCATTTTTATTGCAGCAGGAACTTTGCTGCAGTGGTCATTTCCTTTACCCATTGCTTAGACTACCCAATCATCACTTTTTCTTTGCTGGCTCCTTTCTCTCTGTGGTGATCACATCCCTGTGCTGGCTCTCATCCCTTTGTGATATCAGGCAGAAATAATTTCTCTTTGCTTGCAAGCTCTAATAGAGCCTGTCCCCACCCTGCCCATAAACCTTCATTCACTGTCAGGAGGCTGACTTCCACCTTCATCAGCCACAAGCAATCACCTCTGCTGTTTTCTCCTCGGGCTTAGGTGGAGCCCCTGATTTAAAATGTGTAATGCTCTCTCCCTTTCTTCCAGCTCCTGTTTTCAGAAAGATTCTCATTTGAACACTGAAGGCCAAAATCTTGTCTATAATTTACTGGACCTGCAGGATGGCTGAAATTGTCCCGTTGTTTGTTGTGTCTCTGGATCTAGTTTTTCATGTTTGTGTTGTAAGCTAGGACTGTGTTCCTGTGTACTGAACAGTGCAGTGGGGATCCCACGTCTGTGACAGCCACCAGTGACTCATTGCATGGGAGCGTGCTAGGGCAGAAAGAGAGGAAGGGAGGGGAAGGTACACGGGGATTTTGAGAAGCTCCTTTCCCTCCCTTTAAACCCTCTCTTTGATACACCTCAACACTGTCCCTTGGGGGGAATGATGTGCAAACCTCACAGACCTTTACTTCAGCCTCCAGCTCTGGCCTGGCTTTCTCCAGGAATGCAGGGAGCTACACAGAATGCTTTCAGATATTGCATTACAGTCAAACCAAGGCAGTGCTTTTGAGTGGAAAACCCAAGTTAGCCTTAAAGAATTGGGAATTTGGTCAACAGCCAACTCCTTCTATGTAACTCTGCTCTTCACATCACCCTGCCCTCCCTTTTCCTTTAGGCTTAGTCCTGGGGAGAGTTAGGTTCTTGCTTTCTCCAGGAGTTTTGCTATTCTGAACAGTGCAGAATTTTACTGTCAGGTGCATCCTCCCTCTGCAGCTATCACTGTGAGGAGAAGCAGCACACACAAGAGAGAAAAGAGTGTTGTGAAGGACTGTTTATAAATTACTTCAGTGAGACAGAGTGATGTGTCATTCTGGCAGAGAGCCCATTAAAGAGGAAGCACTACTCTTGAATGCATTCAACTGGGGTTTCAGAGAACTCTTTTATACCCACTCATTATTAATTTCACATTCTGGAAGTGGATGGTCATGTTTGCCTATGTGACGCAGATCTTAATAGTTTTCTGCAGTACTACATCATTTAGCTCTCAACTAATACAAACCCAAGCTAGTAATTAACATTAAATGATGAGAAATGGATCTGATGTGATGAACACTCAGCACATAATGAGAATACTGTGATTTCTTACTTGGAAGTCATCGTGGTCTTACAACATAACCAGTTGTTACAGATGCCCAAACAGAATTGGGATTAACAATAGGATCTGGTTACACTTGCAAACCTAATTGTTGCTGGTCTCGTAGAAGTTGCACTCTTGGGCTCCACTTTGGCAGATAACAGCTCTGGCATCTGTTGTCATTTCACAAAGGTGTAATGCTATTTATGCCACAGAAATCCCAGCTGAGCCATGTATTACACCTAGATCAGGCACACCCCAGAAAATGCAACTGTGCTGGGGGGCAAGGCTTGCAAGCAACTGCTCTGCAAGGCCAATGTGTACAGTGTGGAATGGGACAATGTAAATTAACCATAATAATTATTAATCGAATTATTGAGGTGCCAGCAAAACTGTAACCTGAGCATGCCAACACTGCAAGAACAGCAGCTGGTTTCTGCTGGACAGATAAGCAGTGAGGAAAAAAGAAAGCCTTAACCATGGGTAGGCTGGAGACTTTTTCCTTGATTACTCCTAAGAAGACAGATGCCAGGAGGAGGTAAATATGCTGCAGCCCTTCTGTCTTCTGATGCTGTTGGGATACTGGTGGGGGTAGTGACTGTGAGGGCTCCTGTGGGACCATAGTCTCCTCAGGGTTAAGGTGAGGGTACTAAATGTTCTGGGATGGACGCTGAATACAAGGGCATGTTCCCTGCATCCCTGTTTTTCAGACTAAGCTGTAGAGGGGAGAGGCCCCAGTTCCTTGCCCCATCCAACACAGCTGCACAGCTCCAACCTCTCCACACTGCAGCGTCCAGGCACTGGAAGGCCACCCAGGGGAAGACTTGTGATAGAGAAAATTTGTTCCTCACTGTAAGAGGGTGACCTTACACAGAGCCCTCACCTTCCCTGATTTAGCTGCTGCTGTTGCTGCTGCATTTCTCTATAAGAGGGGAGAAACTCACTGGGGCAGAGGCAAGGAGAGGACATGGCCCCCAGACCGTGGATTGCCCCACTGCCCTGTGTTTCTCTAGCCTGGATGCTCAGTGCTTGTCGTAGGGGAGGAGAAGGGACACAGTAGGGTGACCTCCCTCAGTTGCCAAAGTGCCTTCATCTGGTTCTCAATTCAGGAAGAAATAGGATGCTATGTTTAAGCACAGCAAATAATGTGATGGCAGCAAATCTGAGATTAAATGCATGCTTCTTGTGTGATTTATGTCTTGGTTTAGGCTTTGGGGGGCATTCCTCTGCAGGGCTGTATCTCCAGTTGGAAAGCTGCAATGCAAGTGGAAATAAAAGACAGGTAGGAGAAGGGGTAAGGAATGAGAATATGGGAGAAACCAGAAAAAAGCTGAGGGTGAACCCAAAGTGAACCGATCACAGTTTGCAAAGACTTGAAACAAAGGTTTGATCAACCCATGCCAGAGAAAAGCCAGCCTGTACTGTGGAAAATTTTGAGTGCACTATATCAGACTTTAGCCTCACCCTGATCAAAATATTCCACATCCGTATCAGGCAGATAACAAAGAAAGTTCTCATGAAAATTCACACACAGTAGCAGCTTGGAAAATACAGTGATGTGAATCCTAATAGTGTAAATACAGATAGAATACTGACAGGTATTCACTGAGCTTACCCTAGAAAAATTAAGCATTGCATGGATTCTACTAAAACTGGAACTTGTCTCAAGCCCAAAGGCTGGACCTTTTTGCCTTCCTGATAAGTGCAAAGCAATTCCTTGCATATGGCCATTAACCATGTGACTTACCATGAAATGCCTTATTTTTCTTTTCCTTCCCCATTAAAAATACATTATTTAAACTGTTTTAAATTGAGCTGAATAGAAACTTTTGTACCAGATGCAGGATGACCGAAATTACTACCTCAAAGACAACTCTCTTGGGCTTACAGCTTTGCGTATTTTTTAGATTTTGTGTATTTTTAAGATTTTGTTTACTTAGAATAGCCTTCAGTTGAAACAGCAGGCATTATAATGTATCTGCAGTTCCCTCCTTGACTAAATTAATCCCAAAAGACACATAAACAGGTTCTTCATGTACCCTTTCAGTCAGTTATTCTTTCCTCTGTGCTTTTATTTTTCAGGTTTTAAAGTAGAAATGTCAGGGTCTGTCTTGTTTTACACTGGTAATTCCATTTCCCAGCTTTGTTCAGTTTTCCTTAAGCTGTTGGATCCAAAATGCACAAAGGAAAAAATAAAGATGTTTGAGTCCAGCGGGGTAACTAAGGTCAGGTTTGGGCCCGCAGTACGAATGGGGAAAGGATAATCTCTTGCAATGTGCCTTCATGCACATTCTACAATGGCATATATTAATTTTTAATCTATTAATTTTCTAAATTATTCATGTCAGAGAAATAGAATAAAAGGAGGAAAAGAAATGGCAAACAGTACTTAAAAACAGCATTCCTGTGTAGCCAATATTTCTTGGAATGCTCTGATTCTCCTTTTCTCCCCCTGATCCTCTTGTGGACACAACTGTGATTGGACATATGCTACCTGGCAGCAGTGGGGGTACCCAGACCTGGTGCCCCTGAGGCTGAGCTCTGCAGACACCCCAGTGCTAGTGTCAATGCCAAGTCCACCTCAGCCTCAGCTACTCTTTCCCCTCCTGCAGGGATTCTTTCCCATAATGTTGCTTGTTCATCCCCACTGTAAATTAGGTCAGGCATCTCTTCTGTATGAAGAAAGATTCAAATGTATATTTTTGGGGTTCCTTCCTAGGCCAAAATCCATTTTAAATCACTCTCAGAATGGATGCAGTGCATGGGCAGGTCTGTGATTTGATGAATCAGATAGCTTTTCTTTCATACCACCTTCTTTATTAGTGTCAGAGCATGTGCCTGAGGATGACACTGTACAGACCTGACCTCTGGCTCCTTCAGCCTCTGCTCATCTGTCTAGTGAGAGTTGCTGTTACCTCACAGTTCTATACAGATCAAAAGCAGCTAGTTAAATATGCCTACAGATTTTCAGACCTGCACCTACATCTCTCTGTGTATTTGGGTGACACACAGCATGACTGATGCTGATCTCGATTGCACCTTTTCTGCATTACCGTCAAACAAACAATGAAAGAGCCATGAGTGGAATCCTCTAAGGTATAGCTGTCTGCATGCCATCTCCCTGCTTGAGTTCTTCAGGTTGGGAAGACTGCGAGAGCAATCCTCTGCAGGAGCTTTTATTTTAAATTAAAGATGCTACAAGACTATTATGTCATGAGGCATCATGAAAAATACCCTTCCAGGAGATCAGATTGACACTTCCACCCTGCAAGTGCACAGTTACACAGCTACACACATATCTAAATGTTTGTGTAGGCACTGGAGGGCAGGCAGGGAGGGAGGCACCGCTTTGTTCTCTCACCTGCGCTGAATAAAGCGTGTTGTTGGTGCGCTGATAAATCCTGCCGCAGACTTTTGTTATGCTTGGAAGAAGAACAATGCCGTGTGTTACAAAACACACGTGTAGGTGATAACAAAAAGTTTGCTTTATTTTGTTTAAAACAGAGGTTGCTTTGTGCATAGGCATTTGCATAAGGGGACAGGGCAGTGATGAGGACAACCAGATGAGGAGACTGACAGCTGCATTTAGAGACCTGACTTTCAGCATCTTACTCCGTGCCTTTCTCCTGAGTCATCATCAGCATTTATCCAACACAATCTAGCAAAAGTGGCCCTGCTGGAAAATTCAAGGCTGATTTTTTTTCATTGCCTGGGTGCCCAGCTGCCAGAGCAGTGGGCACTTCAGTTAACATCTCTAGGCATGAAATCTATAAGAAACTTGGCCTTCTGTTTGCCCTCCACACTTTTGGAAAGAGAGATAGTGTTCTGCAATACCCTCTCTGGAGTTTGCTCTGAGTCCTGCATGGAGCCCTGAAGTTGTGAGAAAACTGACAAGACTGCACAGTCTTGCATTTGGCCTCCACAGAACCTCTGGGGCATGGACACAAGATGTATCCCTGTGTATGACCTGTCTGGAATCCTGGTGCTCCTTTTCATATTGAAAGACTAAGTACAGGGTTGCTGCTTTGGAAAAGCCACTACTGCAAGGAGAAGGGAAGATCCTGAGGAGTAGCAATGCAGGTGATCCTGAGGATGTTTGACATGAGGAGTGTGACTGCCAGGTCTTGACTCTGTACCACCTCATGCAGGACCATGCACTCACAGGCCACAGTTATCCCCACACCTCCCCTGTGCATCAGGATGGGTGTTAGCAGCTGGTGTTACCACTGTGAGCCCAGGAGCTCCTACTAGCCAGACCCATCTGTGGGACTGTGGCTTCTGAGCCAGGCAAGTGAGCTGGCAGTGCTTCTCCAGGTTGGTAAAGGACAGCATGAAAAATATAAACAGGACCCAGAAGAAGATCACCAGGATATTTTGCGGATTTTTCTACCCCATTGATTTTTTTGTTTGTTTGTTTGGTGTTTTTTGGTGGGGTAGGGCAAACTGTTCTATCTGTGTTCTTTTACAGATGATGGAAACAGATCCACTTTACCAAGAAGATGGATAGCTCATAATCTGGATTTGACACCTGACATGGTAAGTCAGAAAGGGCTAGTGGCTCTCATTCTTTATTTATTGAACTTCTTCAGACCCCAAGAAAGTGCTAAAAGGGCAGACTATACTTCTTACTTATTTTTAAGCTTTAGGTCATGTCACAATTTTATGCTTTCTGTTCTTCTGCAGTGGCCTATTCCAGTCATAAACCAGCGACGGCCTGAGCACATTTAGTCTGAGAGGATTCCAGATGGCTTTTGTAATGGACAGTAACCAGTCTTTCAGCGTGTGGTGGTCTGTGCTTTATCTGAGCTGGCCCAAATTTAAAAAAAAGTGATATGAAAATACCTCTATTATCTGTGCATTCCCCACTGAGGAAGTCTGGAACTTTTGTAAAAGTTTAGTGTTGTTTTTAGTCATTAATGTTGCAAAGCTATTAAATGTGGACTGGTTTTGGGTTTACCCCTTGGCAGAAACCTCTCTGCAAGGGATCACTATAATTTTCTTCTATTAGAGAACAGAGGTTTTTGCTTTTGACAATTGCAGAATAGTTTTGCACTCCACATCTGCTTATTATTTTGATTTAGGGCCTTGGACAAACTCTTAGTTCATGCACTGTCTTCCATCTCCTCTATGCAAAAAGAAGTGAGGATCATGGTCATGCCCTGAGCTTGACAGGTCTGGGCTTGGTGGCAAAAGTCTCTAGAAATTTTCAGAGCTCCTGGCATAGGGGAGAGCAGTCTGCCTGGGGCTCTCTGTGTTTGATCCTAACAGGGGTGATGATATCATACCCTTTTCCAAAAGGTCCCTTTCTGCTTACCAATATGAGTCTATTGTAGTGCTGTGGTCAGTGGGAAGCTGAAGGGCTGCAGGGGTTTGGGTACCTAACATGTCTATACTTCCAGGGACTGGGATCAGAGGATGTAAACATTTCAGCTATGGGGGTAGTATGAGAATGACCCTTTGAGGCAGGTTGCATGGTCAACCATATCCCTGATCTGATGGTAGCTGAGGTGTCCTAATTGCCTGGACCATCATGGTAGCCTTCAAGAGGAACCTCAGGAAACCGTGTGGGTATTGCCTGAACATTCTGGGCCTCTGCTGTGAGCATAATGGAAGATAACAACCCTTCCTTACCTCAGAAAGACATTGCATTTGCATTTGTAAGGTTTTCTACAATGACAGATAAGTAATTATCTACATAAGGGAAACTAAGTTCCTAACATAAGTGCATGAATCTTCTCATTCGCTTTGACTCATCTCTAGCTGGACGAACTCCAATCACCAATTGTAATTCCCCCTCTCCTTATAAAATCAATATTCCACTAAATCATTTTCTTTTTCAACTCCAAACATAAACATTTTATTGCACAATGACATCTCTCTCAAATCCAGGCAATCTGTCACCCTGAATGCCCATAAATTTTAGGGACCAATATTCGATGATGTTGAGCATAAGGTAAACGAACTACATCAGATATTTTGGTCTATGGGTTGCAAAAAACATGGATAAACTTGAAAGAAATATTCTGTTAAATGTAGCACAGAGTGTGCTCTAATATGGCACAAGCACACCACCTACTCTCCCTGGAAATGCAACGTGATAATTTACTAGTCTAGCATGAGGTCTCTGCACACAACCGGTCATCCCACACCATATGGGAGTCACCTGCCCTGTCTTAATTACATCTCATAGTCTGGCACCAGAGCCACCCTCACCAGGCACCAGCGAGCAGCCTGCATTCTAGAGCTGTCAGACCTTATCCACAGGAAGGGGAGAAAGCCTTGGGAAACAATTGTAATGTTCTGGCAGAAAGGGTATAAAGCAGTGATGGGCACTTGTGGGTTTATCGCTGGCAGGTTTCCAGTGCTCAGGGTGGATGTACCTGAGCATGCTCCCACCATGCCATGAGATGGAGCAGAGTGGGAGACCACAGCGTTGGTGTGAGCACCAGAAATCCGTCAGAGCTTGCAAGCTTGGCTTGGATTGTCATCTGTTCCTGTGTGGCCACAGCAGAGCAATCTGAGAATCACTGCAGGACTGCCATGCCTGAAGGTTTAAGCTCAGCAGCTCTGATCACTGCCAGAGTTGGTCTGGTGGAGGCTGAACAGACTGTCCTGCCTAAAAGCTACGTGACATGTCAGGACAATGGCTTGTTTGCATCTTTATCCATTTCTTTATGTGAAGATGGCAAGTTTATTGTGTCAAACTGTGAGGCTTTTGTCCAGAGTGGTAGTGTCTCTGCTTGACTTGAGGGGAGCTTTGCCAGAACAAATTCTGAATGAAAAAGGAGGCAGGCTTCAGGTTTTGTGGAGTGCTTTAACTGACATTTTAATTTGAAACACATTTGCAAGGGGACTCTGACTGAAACAAAGTTTTTGTGGTAAATATAGCAATTTAGGAATCAAAAGAAGCTGCACAATTGTTGCCATGTGTGCTGAATCTTGTTCCATGCAGGAATCCTTCAGATAGGCTTTGACTAGTAGAATGGGTGAGACTAATAAGGATATGAATAATTTGTATCATAGAAATATTTTTGTGGGGGTTTTGCTCTTCCTAAAGATGTCTCAGTTGGACTTTAGCTACAATGTCTAACAATTTTGAATACATGATTACAAATGCTTTAACTTATAATAAGTATGCAAGGCTTTTGCATGCTAGTCACCCATTTCTAGACATCCCGAATAATAAAACCTGACCAGGGCACAAGGCCTCCTTTCATGAGCTCTCCCGTGCCAGCATCTTCTGAAAACAAAGGCATAATGAAGGTATGATTGTTTTCATATCACTTGCACGTGTCACAGAGATGGAAAGAAGGAATATTTTACCAAGTAGGGAGGAAAGGAAAAATTTTAAATGGGTCCTGAGTGGGATTCTTTTCCAAATGGAACTTATTTGTCATGACCTTAACACAGAAAGAGAACAAAGACAGGATCTTGGGGCAGCCCTGCCTCTAGGCATGTCACAAACCAGAATCTCCACACTACAGCTCTGTGACTATGTGTACAGTGACAGTGATGGGGTGAATGATGTGGCACCTGCAAGACATGGCCTGGACAGGTGAGGAGAAAGCCTGAGTCAACTGCTGACACTATGCAATGTCCACTGATAACGAACTTGGTAGCATCACGTCAGTGCTGTGGGTCACACCCTCTTTTCTCTGGCCTGCTGCTCACAGAAAACTGCCACTGCCAGCATGCTCACATGCTTGCCATGTTCATGTTACTGCCCATCAGATCTTTGAAAGAAGGATCTTAGTTTGCTGCTGCAGGGGTGTAATGTCTCATCATGTTGTGCCGTGGTTGTCTCTGATGCTTATAAATTTAGCTGTAAAATGATTAAATCTTCCTGCTGCTGTCAATAAAAACACTAGCACTGAATCTGGAGCTGAAAAGGCAAAGGTGCATAAGTGATGCTTCCGACATCAGAGAAGACCCAGACGAGAAGCCTGCTGCATCCTTGTGAGAGAGCCCTTGCTCCTTACCATCATCACTGTGTCTTGGCAAGATCACAAGAAAGAGCTGAGTGAAAATGAGCAGACGTCATTAAGATTATCCTGTGGACCTCAGTAAAAAATGTACTGAGTGGTCCTGACTGAGAGAAACATTTTTCACACAGTAATGGCCACACAGCTCCCTAAGTGGAAGAAGGAAGGTCATTTACTTCACAGAAGAAAAAAAATAAAAAGTCTATGAGATCATTTATAACATTACTCACAACCATTATCTATCCCAAATCATTCTTATGCCCTGTCTGTGATATTGGCTGCCTTGCAGTGCTCTGAGTTGCTCTTCACATAAAACCCTTTCTTATTCCTTAATGGCATACCAGCTGAAATATTTAAAGCATTTGCAGACAAATGGATCTAATTGTATCCTAGATGCAGGAAGGCCCCGGGGAATGCTAACTGCTGCCATAGTCACATTTACCTGCCCTGGGGGAGGCTGTTGTTTCAGTAAAAACCCTGTCAAAAACTGGTTAGTTAATAAGAAAATGTTTTTTTTCCCACAAACAGAGCATCCTTAGGCTCATATCCTGCACTGACACACTCCTCTGAGTGATAAAATTTTCCTGACCTGTCCCACAGCCCTCTGGTCCCTGGCAGGCTGGTGAAAGGGCTTCACTGACTGGAGGGCTCTCAGCACCTGCCTCACCTGTCACCCACACCAAGGCCTTCCTTCACTGGAAGGAAAGGGGGCTGTGCACGGGGTTGTCCTCCCAAAGGTTTCTGCATTCAAAACTGGCTGTGAGTATGGGATTAAATACAGATGCAGTAAGACAGACCAAGAAACTCACACAGAACAAGGGAATTTTTTTACTTGATTTTTGTTCTAGTCCTGTTTCCCACCCTCATGTGAGATTGTGGTGTGTGTGGCAATGGTTTTTCTGCATGACCCTAGCAGACACCTCTGAGCTGCAGCCCATAGTGATGGCTGAGCTAGTGAGCATCTCAAATAGTTTCTCGTATGGTTTTTAGTGTCTTCTTTGCCTTGTAGCAATTACAGGATGATGTCTTGAACTCTGCTTGAAGGACTGGTAAAGATCATTCACAACCTCCTGATTTTTTTTTCTCCCTCACTGTCTTTATTTGCCTGTGAGTCCCACCCTGCACTTTCCAAGAACACAGGTTTTGACTCTCTGTGCTGCAGAGCTGCATTGATGCATTGCAGGACCCTGAGGTAGTATCTGGGGCTTCCCTCCAAATCTTCATCATATTTTTTTCAAGGATGCAGTGCAGTTTTTTCCTCTGCCTGGGACTAGTGAATGGGTCCTATTTACTGTTGCCAGAAAAGTTAGAAATGGTGATGTGCATTTGTGAGGCAGGCAGGTAGGTCATCCAAAAAGAAAAGCACTCTTTGACTACCCCAGTGCTGGAGAAATCACAGTCATTGCTAAAGATATCTGCAAACAACCCACAAACCCTAATTATTCCCTAACACAATGAAAATTATCACCCCTCTAGTAAGAAACTATTTGAATAGCAGACAACTGTGGAAACATTTGGCAAGAAAGTGTGTGGGAAATAACAAAGCAGTTGTAAACTTGGACTGTCGTAGAGTGTTTGAAAATCCTGCCCAGAGTGTCCTGAAGGGAAAATGTTACACGTGGTGTCCCAGATTATTTTGTATGAGACATTAATATTTGTGCTGGTAATGACTATCACTTTTCCCATGCTACTGGTGGTGCCCTAAACCAAATCAAGAGCAAAAACAAATTGCCTTGCCCAGATCTTATAACTGCAAGAAATCATGCCCTATTTCCCAGAGTAAAAGTGGTTGAATGATCTGCTCTGAGAAACATTACTCCAGCTATTTATTGGCTTCTATCTCAGGTCACTGTGGTGGAGTTCCAAAGAAAAAAAGAAAAGTTGAGAGGTGGGTGGAGAGCAGCTGAGAACACCATGAATGAGCATGGATTAGTCCTAAACCTGGGCTAAGACTTTCAGCCAAAGAATAAAAGAGCTGGTGAGACAGGGAACATGTTGTTCTCATTTTCTGCCAGTGGTTGCACATCTGCACTAAATGTCAACAAAAGGGCATTTTTTTGTACAATTGTACATTGTGTAATAAGATAAGAATAAAACTAATTCACATTTATCTAGAATTTCTCAGAATGGTTGTAGTCCCGGTAGACATAACTGACTTTATAAAATGTGAAAGTCTGAGTCACACCAGCAGATTGTACATGGCAGGGAAACTAATCTGATGTAATAGAAATGTTTACAAGCCCAGTAACCCTTTTCCCTCCACCCTCCTCCGCTTTAAAAAGCCACGTAAGGCCACAGATCAAAGCGGTGCAGCAGCAGCAGCAGCATGCTGAACACTGAAACAATAACAGCCCTGACTTCCTCAGACGTCAATAGTACCAGTTACCAGTGGATTTTTGCATTCACTGAAGAAGGAGGTAATATAATCATATGCATCAAAGGCTGGAAGTGGAGCTATCACTTATCACTAAAATATTGCTAAACATGATTAAACACGGTTCAGTGGAAATATCAGAAGCCGACTACCCAGTGGGATCAAAAAAGCAGCAAACAGTTCAGAAATGTGTGCTCAGTTAATGCTTACCAGATGCAATCAATTTAGATAGTCAGTTCCAGTATTTAATTCCTATCTTTACAAAATGAGTACAGATACACTCCTCCTATGCCTAACAGTTTTCCTGCCTTTACATTTCTCTTTCTTTTCCAAGCAATACCAGCTTTTGTTTCTCAAACTCTTTGCCACTCCCTAAGAAAGCTGTAGGTTCCTTCCAGATAGCAGGTTTGCTGTTGCTTCCTGAGCAGATCTCAGGTTTGGTAAGGGTAAATGCGATGACACAACACATTTAGTGTTTTGTAAGACGTGATTTCACTGCACACGGTGCTGTGAAAATAAACGAGATCTGCAAAGTCAAAAGAACCCATCCTGAATAGATTCAATGTTGCCTGTAAATGAGAATTTGTTCCCCTGGGGGCTGTTCCTTGCAGGGTCCCACAGGTTTTCTTTCTGGTCCTGGTTGAAGATCTGGAGATAAAAAAAATGGTGAAGAAGCATTAGGGATAGGTCAGCTAGAAAAATTGATCTGGATTACTTGTTAAAGGAAGATCAGTTAAACAGTACACGTTTTGACAGCCAAATGAAAGACCATGAAGCTAGGGATAAATAAAGGCAGCTTACCTACAGGAATAGGGGCTTTATCCTAGAAAGTGGTGGTTTAGCAAAGGATTTAGGTGAATAGGCTGCTAACCAAGCCTATGGTAGCTCTGGGGATAATTCATAGCATAAAGACCGATTTGAATCTCAAAGAAGAGCAGTGATATATTTAGCTGCCCTACTAACATGCTGGAGAAAGCTCAGACAAAAGCAACAAGAGTGATTAGAGGTCTAGTAAATGTGAACTCGGGGGAAAAATTGAAAAATGAGACTGTATCTGCTCTGGAAAAGAGAAGGAAACAGTCTTCAAATATGTAAAACATAGCTGCAATGGAGACTGTGATAAAATGTTGCCCATATCTAGTGGCAATAGCACAATGTATAACAAGCTTAATGTGCAGCAAGGAATATTTATTTTAGCCATCAGAAATATTTTCTAATGATAAGGACCATGGAGCACTGAAACATACTGCAGACTACCACAGGATTAAGAATTGGTTATGCTGGTGGTTTCCAATATTTATCTTGCACCAAACTTCAGCTGAGAAAACTAACTCCCTTTGTTAAATGGCAAAATCGTTTTGTCATAAAGCAAAGAGCCTTAAAGGCTTTTGAATACCAGGAAGAATGATGGAGATGGTGATGACACAGGCAAAAATTATCACACAGGGAACTCACCATCTCTATTAAAAACAAATGAAAAGTTGGTTTGGTGATTACTCATCTGTTTGTAATGGTCTTTAGGAGTGGGAGAGTGCTGGAAAACTGACTGGGGTGTGAAGAAAATGGCACAGTGGTAGAAGTTGGGGGCTGTGCAAGAGGAGTCATTACAGAGAACTGTGATGAGTCCATCTTCAAGCAAGCAAGAAATAAATGGGTTTGGGATGAGTAGTGATGAATGGACACTAAGGACTCTTGTGGGTGGCCATGAGATTACTGGCATGACACAGGGCTGGGAGAAAAGAGGACCGCTGTGAGACATGACATGATAGTAAGGCAAAGGGCACAGCTAGGGGCATTTGTGGCTGGGTTGCAGCAGCTTTTTCACAGCTGCTGTGACCCCATGGTGCAACCTCACTGGAGAGATTCCCAGCAGAAGCAGCTGTGCATCTCTGAGGGAGGCTCAGACCCAGTCTTGAGGTGACGTTATTCAAGCAGACCTTGTTATGATTGCAAGCACTGTCTGAGCAGACTTTGTCAGATATGTTGCCCTTGCCAAGTACACAGCTTTGACAGCAGAGTTGCTGTCAAAGGAAAGAGGGGAATCTTTCTGCTTTTCTGTGCTTCTTATGCTGTTTAAACTGTACCTTTCTGAAGCCTATGGAGATATATATACTGATGTAAATATGCACTTGAAAATGCAGAGGTCCTGCTCTGCTGGCCATTTAGAGTCTGAGCAGATGGTGCCCTCAGTTATCTCTTTCCTGATGTGTTCTTGCACTGTTTTACTCCTACCTCCCCAGATGAAATCCCATATTGCTCATGTTTGGGAACTGGAGTCACGATCTCAAATGTCGTCACTATAACTGAGCAGAGAAATGCCAAACCTCCCACTATGTTCGCGTGGGTAGAACCTTTTCTTTGATTAACTCAGAATACTTTCTAATAGGAGTTAACCTTCATGACATCCTTGAGGGACTGGCCCACTGTGATTAATCTTAAGATCTCTATCTTACAAATAGGAAAATTAGTACCAAAACTTGCCTAACATCATTCTCTAAATCCTTGCTTAAGCCTGGGAAAGACTCTGCTATCTCTCCTTTATTTATTTATTTATTTATTTGTCTTCTTCATGAGCTGCTTTAGCAATTAAAATGCACTACTGGATAGGGAAGAAGCCAATCTGGAAATACAACTCCTTAAACAACATGTGTATGTTAAAGAAAGCCTTACTGCTATTGTAAGCCCTGCCTGGATGGATCTCTGCATCTTCTCATCTCCTGACCAACAAGGACTTGAAATGAGTCTGGCTGAAGCCGCAAGCCTCCAGTGATGTCCTAGCACTGTGATTCCTCTTGCAGGGAGTCCCAGCCCACACTCGGCATCCTGAGAATAAAAAATGGTCAGAACTGCAAAAACACAAATCACAAAACAAGTTTGGTGAAGTCTGAAGAGCAGTTTTTGAATACCCCAGCATGGACGGTAAACCACAACAACAGTAACAGGAAAAGCAGCACCACAAACGAAAACCCAGTACTCCATTTGAAACTAAATTAATTTAATAAACTAAAAGAAATTGCTCAGAAATGAAAATCTCCAGCACCACCACCCTGACCGCATAAGATGCATAAGAATAAACAGACTTGTGGGCACACCTCAAGCAAGCTTAAAACAGCAACCTCCTCCTAAACAGTCTCCACACTCGCAAGGTGATCTCACTGTCTGGTAGAAATAATTCTTGCTGGCTAACTGTTATCAATCTTTTTCACAGGAGTGCTTGCTATATATAAAAATTGTGGTTGGTAACTTGGGCAGGACGTTTTGCCAGACCACTATTTTCAGACCTCAGTGAAGAACCAAACTGAAAGTATTTCTCACGGAAAGCAGTTTTAGGTTACAGATCAGGTAATAATTTAGGAACTTCAGCAAAGGACAAGTCATAACTCGGCTAAGTCTCCAGAAAACATTTGCAGATATTTTAGGTTTGATACCAGAACACCACCTGAGGTCTGCTTTTGCAGGAGTTTCCAGGAAATTAGTTTTATTCTTGCACTGGTAAAAACCCCAAACTTTGGAGAGTAGGTGATCCATGCTGGATAGACAGGTCATAAAGGGCATGAATGTTTACTTGCTGTAGTGGATGGCTGGTAACCAGGAGACTCTCTCTCATGCTCAGGCACAGGACCAGATGATTGAGCAGGGTAAACATAAAATTCCTCTGATCATGAGCAAGACTGTACATGTAGACACACAAGTGTCATATGACAAAAAGGTAAAAGACAACATTTCTTAGAAATTCTAAGAATTTATTTTTATTCTTCTAGTCTTCTAATAGTTCCATTATTAGTTTTATTAGTGTCGAGGAGTTGATGGGTGGAAGTGGAAAATCAATAAAAAGTACGCAAATCAGACATTTAACCAACATTTTCTATTAATAAACTAAACCCCAACTGCTTCAAATGTGCCTGGTGTTTTGTGGAGAAGGTTGGATAGACAAAGCATCAAAACAAGTTTTGTGCCTACATCTAATGGATGTATCAAATTAGGGAAGTAGTAACTGTACTTAGTGAATGGACAGGCTGTTACTAGTCACTGTGAACTAGATATTTAAAAACATGTAAGTCCTTAAAGAGAGAGGTGAGCTCTCTGTGGCATTTTCCAAAGCATGTCACTGGAAATTAGTGACAGTTGTGTGAAATGGGAACTGTACCTGCTTGAGCTGCAGTTTGGAAAGTCTCACCCACATCCTTTAAGTTTCTAAAATGAGCATGTCTTGACCTTGCCCACCTGCTTCTAGTCACAGGCTGGAAGAGGAAATTAACTTTACTGTTTCTTCTACTCCCAACTGATTTCTTAACTGTGAATGAATGAGTTCAAATGAAGAAAGTGTTCTTTTTCACACCCATTAGCTAAATTGAAACCAAAAGTCACTTCACTAAACATATTTCTGCATAACAGAAAACTAAAGTCTTTGCATTTATAAAGGGCAAATATCACACAAAAATCAATGATGCCAATGATGGTTCAAAACAATCCTAAGAATTAAAATTAAGCTCATTTTTTCCCATGCCTTTGCATCTTGACTTGAAACTGGCCAATCAAGGGCAACAAATGGCAGAGCTGAAGAGAATGGTTTGTCTGAAACCTCTCCTCTGCATGATCTCTTCCTCTGGGCAGCCTGGATCATCTCTACAAAAGAACAGGGCCTGATGGCACTAGGCCTTCTCCCAGTGCACAAGATGTAATGGAGACTGCAGATGGAAAGGACAAAAAGGAATGGAGAAAAGGAATGTGGTGGGAGCCTGGGTGCATTGTCTGAGGCCACACAAGAAATTTGTGGTGCTCAGGTGAGCCAGCCATTGGCACCTGTGGAGGGAGTGTACTGATTTCAGTCACTCCTCCCCAAGAAGCCAACTCAATGATATGTGAATTATCAGCTGTCACCCAAGTGTCCCTTCACAGTGACACTATCATTCATCAGCTCCAGGTAGGGTGTGTCCACAGTGACTTTGCAGGGAAAAAACCTTATCTTTTCTGCTAAATGACATTCTGCTGTATTTTGCACAAAGCAGGAGGTATCTGACCATCTAGCAAAAAGGGAAGAAAACCACTTAGTATTACTGTCAGGACACATTTGATACCTAGCAAACCCCATTTCTCTCAGGTTATTGACTAACTCAGCCCAACCCAAGCACACACAAGCTGCTGGGCTGCATCAGCATGTTTGGGGTTGGCACTTACCATGGTAGGAAACTTAGTCTTCTGCCAAATGACTCCACTGTGAAGGCTGTCAACTACTGTATCTCATTGCAGCCAGTGAGGAAGGATTCTCTATTTTGACAGCAGCTCTGCTACCAAGAGAGGACACTACAAATACCAATGCGAGCACAGATTACAACAAATAAATTGTCCTGAAGGAGTTTTACTTTTTATTCCTGGGAAATTATTATCATTGTCCGGGAAAAATGAGAAGCAGAGTTACCTGCCTTTGCTAAGACCACAGAGGTAGGTAGCAGTCTAACCAAATTCCTGTGCCCAGGGATTCCCCTGGGTCTCTTTGTATCCTCTGCACATACACTCCACAGCATTGAGGCTGGGGACTAGAGGGATCCTATAGGTGAACTTTGCAAAAAATAGTGAGCATCAGGTATTACTTAAATTCTATCAGGTTGGGGAAGGAGAAACAGGGAATGGAAGTAAAACACTATATACTTTCCTCAAGCGCAGTCAGGCAGTGACTACAAATGGAAAATGGTGAACTTGCCTTTGCAACATCCATAAATCTGGACTCCCTTCCTTTACTCCCCACACTCTCCTGGGAGTGTCTGCTGAATTGCAGCTCCCTTGACATGGCCTTCAGAGCAGTGTGTGGCTTTCAGCCACAGTGTTTCTAGCTCTCTTGGGATACAAACTTTGGGCTTCATTCAAGAAAGCACTTAGGCATGTGTAATTCTTTAAATTTCAATGTGACTATTCATGAGCATAGAGTTAGCACATGTTTAATTGCCTTCCTGAATATGAGCCAAAATAGAGAGTATCCTAGGAGTGTAGGGGTAAAAAACTTGGTTTTCATTGCTTTAATAGAGATGTTGCTCCACTTAGAAGCTTTTGCAAATGGTTTGGGAAGGTTTGGGACTTCTAGCAGGCACATCTCTAGAGGTTAAAGCAGGCAACCAACCCTACCACAAGTGTGATGAAGATCACTCAAAAGGGGAGGACTCACATGAAAATTGATACTTTTTCTCTTCTTTTTTTTTTTTTTTTTCATGTCTGCCCAACAAGTGCTCATCTCCAATGCTCTCCCTTTCTATTTTTGAATTTTTCAGTTTTTTATTAATGTGCTTTGGGGAAAAGCTCTGGATTTAAAGTATTCAATTGTGCAGATAAAAATAGAAGAGAAAACTTTTTAAGTGCCTCATTTTTAGGACTCTGCTTTCCTTTTTAAAAATAACTAAAAAATGATCAGAAGAAAACCATTCTTTTTATGTTAATTAAAACATGATAACCAAACAGAAGTGCAAGACCAGTAAGGATGGCACATTTCCTCCTAAATCCCACAGATCTCCCCTGCATTCAAATGAAATAGTTATCAAGTGGGAAAAACCATCAAAATCTTTAGTATTTAGCACCAGTTCTTGCCAAATACCCCTTCTACTTTTCAAAAACATCTCTGAAACCTGATGTGAGTTGTGGGTAAGTAGCAGGAGTTTCCATTGGGCTTTTCAATTGTAAATAGTGAACATCTGAAACGGTGATGAAATTTAAAAGATGAAGCATTTTTCCCAAGATCTACATCCATTTATCCACCAATTATGGTGGATACCTCCACATCCACGATGAGGGTTATCTGGTCTTAAAATAGATGTCTCTTAGATGACTGATTGAGGCTGAGAAATCACTGCTTAGTTTTTGGACTCCAGTTTGCAGCACTGGCAGCTAGCACTCCGAAAACCTCCTTTCCTGAGGATCACTTGGAGCATAGCTTGGCCAGGCCAGTCGTGACCCACACAGACACATAGAGATTAGCACAGTGACTGCTGCTGCGGGCTCACAGGGCTGGTTTGGGCTGCAGTCACGTGTGGCAAGGCTTCCCCCTTCATCACCAGTGTTATTTCCACTGGCTCCCTGTGCGAGGTGGTGGAGGAAGGAGCCTGCCTGTCCTCCTTGTGCAGCATTGGATGTGACTGCTCAGCACTCTGGGGTGTCTGGGCTCTGCAGTGGGCTGGAGAGGCCATGTGGTTGATGCCTTGATAGCATGAGACCCCTAGGTTGCAGAAAAGTCCTCTTTCTGTGGAGAGAGGCGCAGCCTGGGATAAGGTTCTTCCTCTCTACAGCACTGCAGAGTACTGGAGAGGATGACAATGTGGAATGGCTGGGATGTGATGGGTCTTGGCACAGTGTATCCCCGCTCTCCTGCCCTCTCTGCACATGTGCTGCTCTTCATAATGTAAAGGCTCCTTCACCTGGAGGACCCTGGGCCATTCCCAATTTTGCATGAGCAGAGCTCTTTGGGACATAAGGATGAAAGCTGATTAAGCTATGTCCCTTCTCTGTCCTGTAGGAAATGGGGTCAGTGTGCACAGGACCATGGGGCTGATGATGCTATGCAGCAAAGCACATTGCTGATTTTGCAATGCACTTCTCTGCCCGAGGTGACACGGGAATATCTCCCTGATGGAGGCCAGAGAAGTGCTTTTGAAAGACACAGGAGAGAATGCCAAAGGTAATTTCTGCTTTAGCTGCTCCTGAGGATGATGGCCCAGAAAGGGCAAACACAAAGGTGTACTCACATTTACACACAAGTACATTTTTTATGTTGTGTGTGAGGATGGTGATCGTGATGGAGAGAGGTAACAGAAAGTTTGCCCAGGAAAATGGCAATTCTAAAGCAAAGCTGTCCTGTACAAAGGAAACGCACTACAACTGAAAGGACTGTTTTCCAAATAGAAAACCCTTCACTTTTTTTTTTTTTAAATCTTATTTCTAAATATAAAGCCATGCTTATAGTGGCACCTAGTGGCTATTATGCTTATGGAGTTCTCTCCAGGATGGCTGCAAGGGTAGGGCTGCAAGCAGCACCAACCTTTGTGTCCAAGGTTGACTTTCCAGTATTTTTCTTGTGCTGATACTTTTTATTAGAATATTGTCTGATGGACCAATGCAAAGATCAAAACTGAAGTCAGAGGAGTCCCGGACTTCAGGGTGAATGTTGGGTTAGGGTATCTTAAAAAAAAAATAGGTGAAATTCCAGAGTCAGATTGTCACTTTATTTCAGATTTACAGAGGACAACTTTGAAAAGACAAAAATTTAGGGTGGTTCAAATTGATGAAAGCTGGTGGCAGCTCAGATCCAAGTTCCTATTTCATGTGAACTTTTAATGTGTCAGGGAAGGGAAATCCACATGGGCAGGTTTACTAAAGAGCATGTGAGCCAGGTTCTGTCTGTGCCCCTCCCCACAATCCCTAGGGTCCACCCAGTGGGACAGAGTCAGGGCATCTGGTGAGAAATGGGCTGTGCCTTCTCCTGCTCGTGAACACCCTTAGCAGGATACTGACACCTAGGCTGCTCATAAAATGACCCAGTAAATGCTCTCAAGAGACTAATCTTGAAGGAGAAATCTTGCCCAGGACAGAAAGAAGAAAGAGGGAGGTCAGTGTGACCCCATGCCTGTGGCCTGGCTGCCTGTCTCCTGCTCTTGTCCTCCATCTGCAGCCACCTGACATGGAAGGGACACTCTCCTGCCTCTCCTCTTGGCTGTCTGCTGGCCTTGCCTTCAGGTCAGCCTTCTCCTGACCCTTCTCAGGGCTTCACCAGTGACCCCAGCTTCCCTGCTCCTGTCACCCCGGCTCTCCTCAGGCCTCCAGCCTGCCAGCTCCTCACTGCTCACAGCTTTTCTTTATTCCCCTCTCAGCCTGCTCCCCACTGTGTTTGTCTCTTTCCAGTTCCGTGAACATCACCAATAGAAGTATTATGCTGAGTTTCCCCAGTTTCCCCAGTGCAGATTCCTCTTTTGTTTTATCTATCTTTGCACTAGCTGGTACCTCCACCTGCATTGAGACCTACACCAGGAATTTCAGCTCCTGCTTTGGCCCAAGCTTCTCTCTCCCCCTGTAGAACTTCTGCTGTCCCTTTCTGCAGAGCTCAGCAGGTTTTTCTAAGAAAAACAGCGAGCTCTGCTGTGACCTACCATCTCTCCTGTTTGACCCACTCTTTCTTTTACACAAGCACAGCTTTGAATAGCACAGGTATTCTGGGGATTACAACCTCTCCTCCTGTGAAGGTCAGACACAAGAGCTGTGCCTCTGCTACAAAGCCCCAGCGGCCAAGGAACAGGGCCTTGAGCAGGGACATGTCATGGTCTGTATGGTCAATCAGCAAGGTCCTGACATGCCAGAACTCTCTCCTCAGTGCTTAGGCTTACTCCAGGAGAGAGACTAGCAGGAGTCTAGCAGACTGCAACAGCTGGACAAGGTTACCTGGCTGCTGTGAAAGGACGGGTGTTGTACTCTGAAAGCTGTCTCTGGCACATTTTATTTACTAAGGTAGCTGTGATCAGCCTGATCAATGCTGTTATGAACGACTCACTCATCAGCCAGAAGATGAAACATTCCTCATTGAATAGCTCTCTGCTCTTTTCCTCTCAGCAAACAAGGGCTGTACTGATGGCTGTACATCTCCCATGAGACCTGCCCTTTCCTGCTGTGCCTATCAAAAAGGTGTCACACATCTGGGGAAGCATTGAGATAAACTCACACCAGAAAGACCCACCAAAGAGCTTCAGACCATTCATTCCTTCTTCAGAGATCCCCAGGAACTGTGAGGTGAGAGAGGGATCACCTCATACCTGCTCTGTTTCTGGCATGGCTCCCCAAGCATCCCCCACTGGCCCAGTCTCAGTGTGGAGGTGCCCTCGATGGCTGCTCCTCTTTGCTTGCCCTCTGTGCTGCCATAAAAGCAAGTCCAGGGACACAAGCACTAAGGGGGATGTTTTCTTCAGTGTGAGGACAGATAGAATTATACACAATAAATGTAAATGTTAATGTTAAAACAAGTCAGGCAACAACATTGGGGAAGACTCAGAAAGCTCATGTGCTGCAAAAGCCCAAGGGAGTTTTTTCTTATGTGCATACCTTATATTGTAAAGTATGAAATATTGTAGCTAATGAGTCCCATTTACCTGAGATGTTAATACATCCACATCCTGTGCCACTTTATCTTTTGACATTTTAAGCTTCCTTTTTTTTTAATGGAAGCCATCATTTTCTTGAGTATAATATCATGAATTCATTTAAACACCTAAAAGCTCAGCTATACTTTAATTGTGACATAGATATTGGCAATATGAAATCTGATTTTGCAATGCAAATGCCTGTCTATTAGCAGAATATTGTAAATTTGATTTGGAGTCTGGAGCAGCAGCTGTTTATTCAGTTCGCAGGTTTCTTGTGGTTTGTGGTTTCTTGTGGTTTAAACATTTGCAGGGTGTAGACACTAACGAGAGCACTGAATTGTTTATGGTGATCTTTGAAGCAGAATTGCAGATTTGTTATGATTTTTTGCCAGGCCAGCAGAAACATATTAACCTCTCCTTATGCAAAGTCCCACATGCAGAGTAACCTCTCTATTCCAGCACTTTGGGACCATGACATCATGCAGGTCAGTGAGAGTTTATGTTACTACCGTATGGTAGCTGGTCACATCCTTTCTTCAGATCTCTTATCTGGAGGATGGGTTTTCCCCCAGAATATACCATTCAGGCATTAAACAAAAAACCCCAACAAACCAACAACTCCCCAGAATTTTTAAGTGCTCACAACAGAAGCCCATGTAAGAGTGCTGGATAAGCCAGCAACTCATCTCAGCAACTTATGATCTAGCTTTGTGAAGCCAGTTCTGCACTGGGAGTGCATGAAGGGATCCTCCTCATAGGAAACATCTAATTGTTGAAACAACACTGCCCTAAGGAGGAATGGGAAAATTATTCTCACAAGCCTTTTCTACTTAATTCTTGATGACATTCCTTCTTCCTGTAGGTACATGGCAAAAGGGAGCCCTCTAGAGTAAGTGTCATATGGGAAGGTCTTGGTTTCCAGATGTATTGCAGTTGGTTTCATTTTGTACTTCAGTAGCTATGAAGGTTCATGGAACATGGTGATTTATGTTGCAATCTTCAGCTCAAGGGAAGCACAAGCTGCTCACATGGGCCCAGGATGTCCTGCTGGCAGAAAGATCTCATCATTTGTGCCCTGTTTCTCTAAGCATGAATCAAAGACAGGTTGGAAGGGTTGGGGGAGCTTTGTGCTGGCTCAGACTGGCCATTCTCATACTCCCTAAAACAAAGGGGTGAATGAATGTGGGGAGCAGCCACCCATCTTACCATGCTAGCTTTCACTTTTTGCACTCTTATGAATCTTTCACAGCTGCTAAAGTCCTGTGTAAATGCAATGCTTCACCTTTTCCCATTGTTATCCATCATCATGCATTGCTCCCAGTCCCACTTACCTATGTGCTGTCAGTACTGCCACTGTCCTGTCCTGTTTATTCCCTTTTTCTGTAATGACCATGCCTTTTCCTCCCCCTGCTCTCAGAAAACCAGTAAACCCAAGGTGCTCAGCTTGTGTTAGCTCTGGGGGGTGGGGAGGAGCAGAAGGGCAGGAAGAGAAGGGTCATCATTATCAGTGCTGTGCCAAGGAGAGAGCCAAAGGAAGATAAAGGGACAGCTAGAAGGAGCAGGATGAAAATTGGAAGTAGAACTTTGGCCCTAGCAACTCAGGTGGTTTCTGGTTTATGTATGATGTCTTGCTTGCTGTTGACTGAATGCCAGACCTGCTCTGCTCCTGTGACAGCAGCCCCAAGGACAGGAGGGTGCAACAAGACCCTCAGTGCCCAGTAGAATGGACATCCTTCAAAGGGGACACAGCAGATCTTGGCCAGCTACATCCCTCCTGAGCTGCCTCACCATCCCACCTGTGCCAGAGGCACCACATCTGATGGGCCCCCAGCTTTCTGACATCTCCTCAGTACAGAATCACTGTTGTGCCAAGGCTGATGATACTCCCTCCATTCCCCCTGCCATTTTGGCTAAAGCACAGAGCAGTAGCTCAGGTAAATTACAGGCCTGCACCAGAAATTACTGGGTGTAACTTCCTGGCCTGAGTTGAAAGGATGATAGACCTGGGGATTGCAGAGGTTCCTTGTGAGCCTGGGAAATCATGAATCATCCTGTGGAGCCTGTGGCTTTACAGACGATTGCAAAGTTGTCTCTTTTTCCAGTCCCTTTTGTTTACAACCCCAGTGGCAGTGCTTTCACTATCTCGGGCAGCTGCACAGCTAAAGGGCTACATGTCTGTGTATTCTCTGGTCTTTCTTTCTAACTCAGAAAAACACCAGAGAGAGTAAGAAATTCTTGCTCAGTAATTACTTTCAGGGAGGCAGTGTAATGTATTTTGATTTTAATAGGATTTCCTATTTCTTTTTTTTCAACTCTCACATCAAAGTAATGGAAACAAGCAATTTTTTTATTGGGTGCTAGCCTGTGGTGGCTTGTCCATCATGTGTGGTAGCTTGGCCTTAGGCTTCCACCAGGACTGAGTTCTCTGCACAGTGCCTGACTTCAGGCAATGAAATATGTGAGTGAGTGAAGTTGTTGGGTGAAAAAGAAACCACAACATTTGTTATTGCCGTCCTTTTTAATATTGGACTAGAACAAGGGTAACAACAGGAAAATTAATTTCCATTTCTTTCCTAATCAGATGCCATAGCAGAATCAGTTATGTGAAAGTTTCCTCTTTGACTTCACTGCTGACCTGGAGTGGGCTTTAGATTTCGGAGTTTTAATTCCTTTAAAATTTTTGTCCTTGATGTGGAAGACATCCCTGTGCCAATTTGCCCCTCTGCTCTCTGCTGGGGAGCCTGGTGGGTGCTGTGGGCTAAGCCCATTGTGCTTCGCCTTCTTCAGGGATGCATCTCCTGTCACTTCTCACTCTCCCATCTGACTGAATTTCTAAGTTGCATCCTGGTTAACACACAAACACAGAGGGACTCCAGGCATGGGAACATGGCTTACAGGAGCTGGAAGTGCTCCACTGGTACAGCTTATAATGAGATCCATCTGGAAGAGAAGGCAAAGGGAGCACTAACTGGCAGGGCAGAACATTTTCAGGAGTTGTCATCTGGCACAGTGCCCTTACTTTCCCCTGATGGGAACAGTCTGTCTTCATCAGAGAGGTATGAAGGCTTCGTCTTGAGTCACCAATGGCATCAGCCTCCAAAAATACCTTACTGCTTCTGGCACAGCCCTGGTTATTAGGTCAAGCATATTCAATACCCAGTAACTAATTCAGGAGTTTGGCTGTGACACACGTTGATTGCAAAAGGCATCAGACTTCACCTGATGAAGAATTGGTCAATTAGTTAATGAGTTGCTCTGAAGGAACAGAGAGTGGCAAAAGACCAGATTTTGAGGTATAATCTGCCATTTCTGGAGCGACAAAGTGTACACAGACAAGTTACACAGTTTACAGCCAGTGTCCTTGTCTCTGGACCAGAGTGGAGGGATCAGGTGTGACTATCTTTCTTTCAAAAAAGATCTTTTCATCCCAGCAAGTTCAATGTTCCCAACACTTACGCTACTTTCTATCTAAATACTTCTTCTCTGGAAGAAAATACTCCTAAAAGGATCTGGCAAAAACCCATCCAAGAACAACCAAGTACACTAGCAAGCAGAAGCTTTGGGAGTTCCCTCAGGACAACATTTCTACTGCCTCTTGAATTTGTGAGGCTTGTTTCCCACGGCAGTGGGACAGCACTGTAATGCTGAGCTGGGTAAGGATGATACCACTCGCAAATTAGCGTCGACCACTGTATTACAAAAATTGGTTTGTCAGATGCTCATACAGATGTTGTAGCTCCAGAGCATTTAAAGAGGCAAAGCATAACTCAATAGCTCCAAATTGGCTTTTAGAGGAGGCAGCACTGTGCTTAAGGTTCACCAAGAAAAGCAGCATAAGCAACTCTTCTGAAAAAGCAATGCTGCTACTCCTCGTGATGCTTTAGCCTCCTGCAGTGCCAGATGTAGCTGGTGTTTTACTATTTCTTTCTTCAAATAGCAGTGCTCAAGGGGGATAAACTTTACTTAACCTAATTAATTTTAATCACAGCTTTCAAATCTCATACTGTGCAAAGAATTACAAATTGGAATACATTAATAGAAGCCGTGGTTTATGCTGCAAGCTAATCGGGAAGTGTGCATTTACATTTTCTGCATGAGTTTGCAATTACCATTAAAATAAAATTCAGTTATGTCCTTTTAAATTACTAAAATGTGAAGAACAGATTGAGCTGGTCCCATTTGTTGTAGAAAATTACTTGAAAATGGACTAGATTTCGAAGAATTAAATGATTCTTAGTGAATAAGAGGTTTTAGAAAATGATTTCCAGTTGTCTAGAGTTAAGGTGCTTCCAGGCATTCTGATTTAAACAATCTCTTTAAAAATGATAGATTGCCTACCTACCTGCTTCAGTATAGATTCATGGAAGGAGCAAAGGGTTCCCCCACAAAGCCTTGGCTATATCTTCTTTTAAGAGTTAACCAGAGAACCATCTTAGCTGACCACATGCAAAATCTAATTCCAAAGTACTACAGTACTGAGCACTGGGTTAGGAAATTTTCTTCCCAGTGGGGAGGTTTCTTTTCCTGTTATGAAAGAGGGGTGGGTTGGGAATAAAAATACTAAAATTACTAAATAAAAATACTAAAATAAAAATACTAAAAATACCAAAATACTAAATTGAAGTAGCTCTGGATTATCATTATGAACATAAAGCTCCTCCATATGTTTTTGAAATCATAATTCTGGTAGGACCAGGCAAAAAATTTTACATACACCCAACGATTTAATAGCCTTTTTCCCATTAAAAAAGAATAAATGTATGCACTTGGAAGACTGATCCCTCTGGCCATTGATGGTGACTGAGGCCCATTCCCCAGTGCCTGGCTGTGGGATCACTGTATCACTTTTCAGCAATGCCCACTCTTGTGGAAAGTTGGGTGTCAAACTTCTATGGTCTGTGTCACCCCAAGTCCGAGGGCACCAATGACCACAGAAGAAGTAATAATAATGTGGCCTGGCTTTACTGATACATTTGCCAAAATACCTGAATTTTTTTATGGGACTGTTATTGCAGATAAAAATAGTTTGGTCAACTGGCACTCATCTTCAAAATCAACTTGATCTTTTGGGAATGCAAGTCCCATCCACTTCAATGAAATGCAGGTTTCAGGGTGCCAAATACTGCTGAGCATGGAGCTCAGATCATTAAGTGATCTGGTTCTTTGAGAAAGTGTTATCTCATTAGAAGTGGTCTCATTTGCTAGAAAAGCTGAATTACTCTGACAGAAACATTGTCCTGAAGAGTGTATAGTGGTGAAGTCTGACAATATACAAAATTGGTTTTACTATAAATCTTTATGCCACAGTGACAATGTTCAAGAGAGTACAGTAGTGTTTGTATTTATTTTCTGGCATAAACCTGCTGCAATTTTTATTTTAGTTCAAGATCATGTAAAGCGAGCAGTGCAAACTCTAGAGGGAAAACCAGTGTCATCATAGCTCATACAGACACAGAAACAGTTTATTCTTTCGTATAGCAAAAGGGTCAAAATGCAGAACTTTGAGGAAAACATAAGCAGATGTATCTGTTATGGATGATAACCTTTAGGTAAGTTGTAAGCTCCATGCTTATTAAATAATTGATATTACATCAGAACTTCAGGAAAGCCTTGTTTAACATACTGAGTTTAGAAAAAATGGTTTGTCATAATACTTTTGTCTAAAACATAATATAAAGAACAAAGACCCAGAGATCAACATGATGAAACATTTCCATGTTATTAAACAGATCACTGTATCTAAAATAGCACTAAAACTCACTAAAATATCTAGAAGAGGAAAATTCACCATGTTTTCATGGTGAAATATAACTTCAAACTTGTATTTGCTAGAGGAAGCTTGCTGAGGGTTTCTACTCTTTAAAAATGCAGCCTAAATGCTCTGTAGAGTGCTCATAACCACAGAATGATATAAGTAGCTTTAAAGGAAATGATGAGCTGATTCTTAACTGATGTAAATCACCAGAGATCTGCTAGAGCAAATGGAAATTTATTCAATGGGCGATTTTAATTTTAAATAAGATACAGATTGCAGATCCACCAAACTAGTTTCCATATACCTTCTTTAAATAGCAATGAGAAAAAGAAAGTTCACTTTTCCACACTTCCAGTTTCCATAGGTGACTGTGAGACTGTGTGCTCATTTGGCAGAAGGAAATGTAAAAACACACCTTATTTTCCTCTCTGTCACGCTCCGGTAAATCACTGGTAAGTTTAAAAAGGTTGCAGTGCTGCAAAATGGTAGTCAGAGGGAGCATGTAGTTAAATGCAGAGATGCTTCACCTCCAAGTGATCCATCTGCTTCTTTTATGCCAGGTAGGAGGATGAGAGTGGTGCAAAAGTCCCACTTCTGCCTTCTAAAGAGCCCTGCCCACTGCTGAAACAGTAGCTGGACTCCAGCAAGTGCTTTTTGAACTTTTCAGGGTTAAAGGTATGCAGACACTACAGATATGGGGGCTTACACCAGGGCCTAGCAGGAGAGCCCTGCACTTGTCCTTCTGCTCTTTGGCAGCTGTTGCAAATACTGCAAGGACCCTCTGGTCATTTCAAAGTCTACTCTAGTGACTCATCTTAGTGACTTAGGTGTTGTGCTGTGGTTTGATTTGGTTTTTTTAAATGAGGAATTTTCTAAACCAAAAAAAACCACAAAAGGTATTTATTAAAACAAATACAGGTTAATTTCAAATACCTCTAAGATTAATGCTTCTTAATGGCTATAATCCAACTTTTTTTGAGTTCAAGCCTGTCCAGCTGCAATCAAGGTCAGCCTAGATTTTAAGTAGGCTCTCTGCAGTAGGTGCAAAGCCCAGCCTCTCCTCAAGAGCACATTTTCCTTGTTCTTACATTATTAACAATGCCTGATTTCAGAAACAAAAAACCCCCAAACCATTTTGAGAGGCTTTGTGCATTAAATAGGCACCATGTGATGGTCCTTCCCAACAATTTCAGACCATGAGGAGGAAAACACTGCAATTCCCATTTCCAAGTGGTAAAGCAGCTTTCAGCACCACCAGCTGACTACTTAGTGTATTTTAATTAGCTCAAGAACGTTCCCAGGCCACTCCGTTGAAATGAAATGTGCACACAACTGAAGACTTGCTCATTGGCAATCAAATTCTTAAGTTACCAAGCCTGCCAGGTTCTCTTTGCAGAGCAAAGACGCTTCTTCAGAAACAGTGATATTCCTCTGGGGCCAAGGGGGAAGAAAAAAGGCCGTATTTTTGCATAATCACAGCTTTTAGTAGTACAGAATTCACTGCTCTGTGGGGAATGGCAAGACAAAAAGTCTTAGTAAATATGAAGTCCTCAGTGCCCTGGCATGTTAATGCAAGTGAAAAATTACCTTGCACAAAAGAGAGTATGAGGGTTATTTGGCACCATTTCTCTCTTCCTAGGTCATTACTCAGGGTCTCATCACTGTTGCAGAGCAGAATGCCATGGTTTGAAGGGCTCTGTGAGCAGTATAGCCCAGAAAAAGGGCTTTGTCCTGCTGCTCAGCTCTCCTTCTGCAGAAGTCTCTCACCTCCAGGAAATCCAGGTTATAGCATGATATAATTTAGCCCTTGCTGGCAGTCTCAGTATTGTTTAAGTAATTTTTTCAAATTTATTGCAGTTTCTTGCAGATCCAGCATAAATGCTGTGTCTTGGCTACTGCAAAGCTGACACTGAGAAATTTTGCAGAAAAGCTGCTTGCACTTATGATCACTTACATAGTGAAAAAATACTGCTTTTGTGTACTAGTGTGCTCAATTAAAAAGAAATAGCACATTTTTCCTTTTCACTTTGCCTGAATTGAGAGGCTAATGTGTTTCTATCATATATTTATCTCTATGTATTGGCAAATAAGGTCAATGATTAGGCAGTTTAAAACTCATGTGTGCCCATATCCAGTCTTAGAACAAAGATTATAGGTAGAGGGTGACATAAATCCTCTGTATTTAGCTAAGCTTCAATGATGAAGAATATGAGAAAGAGATATCAGAGCTGGGCATGAAGATGACATTGGTCAAAAAATTGACTGATCCTTTCAATTACAGTTTAGGGTATAGGTGGCACAGGTTGGGCATGTTCTTCTGGACAGACATTGGCCTTGGCTGGCTCCCTGGCCAGGAGTCCCGAGGATGGGTAACAGAACCCCAAGCTGAGCATGCACAGAAATTTCTGCAGGACCCAAAGAGGTTCTCCAGGAGAGGTCAACTCTCCTGGCAAGAGATGATCAATCGGATCTTCACTAATACAGCAATGATACACTGAGAGTAAACACAGAACAGTGCCATTCTGTGGAATTCTGGATTCTGGCTGTGCCTTCTCAAATTCAACTGTGTGCTTTGGATTATTGCAAGAAACTCTGGCATTAATATTTTATTTTTACTCTTTTTCCAAGTAAAGGGAGTTTGACCTGGTTTCTCAAGCCAAGTAGGCCACTGTTCTTTCAAAATGATGGGCCTTCAGGGAACCAAGGGTAACTGAGCTAAGTCAAGAGACTCCCACAATTTACAGTTCCATAGAGCCCTAAAGGTTTTCTGCAAATGTAAGGGAAACATTTATTTATTTAATTTTGGTTTGCTCACTCACGGGCACCACAAGAAAGGACTGCATTTTTTATTTACAGCTTTGCAATCACTGCTAGATTCATAAAAGAAAGATGATCTTATGTTTCCTGTGTTCTAAATCGCAGAGAAGATAGAATTTGAGCTTGGTGAGAAATTCCTTCTTCTTATGAGCACTGCATGTGGAGATACAGCTTTAGGCACATTCTTTCCTAACTGCACAGCATTTAAATGTAATTAAGTACCAACCAACCATCATGAAGTGTATAACATAAATAGATCTCTGTTAACCTCTTCCATCAACAAAAAATGATATCCTAATTTAAAAGTTATTTTGCAGAATTTTTAAGAAGCGACAATGTGTTTGGTTTTGAATATTTTACTCTCTCCTTGAATTATAAACTTCTCTGAGGCATTAACAGAAAGTTGTCTCTTAGGTTTTTTATTTCATTCACAGTTATAATCCTGAACAAGATTAGGCACAGTCAGCTAGCTTGCAGCAAGCCCAAAATTCATGGTCTTTTAATAAAGCCTTTTATATGTAGGAGACACCTCATCTCATACTAAGATGTAATTTCATCACACACCCTGCTATGCATACCCAAAAGATGTACCCATCCATCCACTGCTTTCCCACTTTCACAACGACAGCTGACCTGGTATGTAATTGGTTTATTTCTATTTACATCAGTTTAATCAACTCAGATAGCTGAGTAATTAAAATTGTACCCAATCCTTGCTAGCTAAAAGGATGTTTCCTGGATCTAGCCAAGCTAGATCCAGGAAACCTCTCCTGAACTGTGCTGCTTAACTAACAATTATTCAGTGACAGAATCACTGGGGCCCACCACGTACATTATTGGAATGACAGGCAGGAAATATGAATCTTATTCCCAAAGTTTTATTCCTTTCTGAAAGGTCAGCTGTGCTCCCTTGGGCCTCTGTTTTCCTGTAGTCATGCTTTTTGGAAAATGATTTGAAGCCTTTAGGTGAGAAATGCTCAGCAAGTGCTGTATGTCAGTAATAAAAATAGGCCTAATGGCAATATCTTTTCCCCTTAAAGGCTTCCTGTGGAGCCAGCATCATCCATGGAGATAGTTCTACACGATTTTGCCGGTGTTTTACCCTAGGAATCATTGCACGATGGGCTCCGGTTACCGGTTTATCATTATAAGCCTGTGCTGAGAATTGTACATCTAAATACTGGTGAAAATTCAATCACCAGTGTGAATTTTCTTATTACTTATGCTCTGTGCATTGCCAAACAAGCTTTTGCCTCCTGGTTGCTGCAATGACATTTTTTACAAGGCACTGCTGCCTGTGAGACCAGATGACAGTGCTAATGACCCATGTCCTTGTTCTCTGCTTCCCTTGCTTACACCTCTTGTTTCTCCACACTCAATTAAGAAAAAGGAATTGAGGTTAATATTCCCGTCCTTGAAATTAAATCTACCCTTGCCCCACAGTGCAATTAATGAAAACAACTTGGATACAGAGCCTTTCATCTCTAGTTCACTGGTTTATTTAGTAGGAGTTGACAATGACTCACGCCATTAATTTGTCTGCTGAGTGGCAACCACAGAGTGAATGAGCAATGTTAGCCTGGATTGTAGGCATAAACCTTGCAAAATCACTGCCACAAGTTAACAACCCAGCTGCTCTTTGAGTTGTGGTGACCCTGAGACTACTCCTTGTGTCACAGATCCCCCTGCAGCCTGGCTGCAGACACACAAAGGGTATGTGTGGCCTGTGCTGCTCTTGATAACACTATTCTAGGGGTAATTAGATATACATCAAACATTAGCCTTGGTCCAAATAACAGGGCAAGTTATGCTATGCACTCATACATCATGAGAAGTGTTGGTCAATTATATATTTGGCTATTAAAAGATTTTAAAGTTCAAAATAATGTTCTGCAGCAGAAACACAACAGATGGGTCAAAATGAATGTAGGCATCATCTCTGATTTTCTTCACTGGCAGATGCTGATGACTGGGCAGTTCTTGAGGTATTCACAAGTGCTAAAGGCATTTGAGAGTAATCTCTCCTGTATCAATCTGTGTAGCCTCACTTGTAAGGAAGGGAGACCTATTTTCTGCACCATCCATTTCAGGACCCTGAATTAGGCTCACAGCTTGATTTACTGTGGAGGAAGACATGTCTTCCTTGCCTGTGAAGCAAGTGGGAGCAAGTGCCTTTACAAACACTTCAACCAATTCTCCAGCTACGTGCTCCAAGGCTGAGCTCTGTGAAAATGGTTGGTATGGGAAGACTGGCCACATGCTGACCAGAGACAGCACCATCCCTCTGTGACAGCGAAAGGGTCTTGGCCAACCCTGGTTCCCCGGGAGAGTAACAATATCTCAGACCAACTGACAGAGCAGGACAAAAGCAAATTTTTCGGAACACCATCTCTCTCTGCACAAGTGTAAGGGTAATACATGATTTACTTCCTTGCCAGCCAGTTTTAGACATCTGGATTAACATGCAAAAGTGACTGCAAATTAATTTTTTTGTTGGCATTTTCTTCCATTTTTCTTGTAAATTTTTGAGATTTCAGAATTTTATTTGATTTCAGAAACAGACTAACTAGGTTTACTCTCTATGATCCCAAAGTTCTGCTTTCCCCCACTAATTTCAATATTCAGACTAGAAGTAACTGTTCAGGCCAGGGAAGGCACAGTGCAGGTCAAAAATTTGCAACATCAACACCTGCTATACTGGTGTTCTACCTGATAAAGATATTCTGAAAACAACTCCTTTCTTGTGAAATCTGCCCTGAAATAAATCAAGTAAAGGCTAAACCTCACTAGAATTATCTTCTTTAAAATTATATTTTGTTAATTTCTTTAGCAGCTATCTAAATTCTGTACATAGAATCACAGGTTCATAGAATCATTTGTTGTTTAAATTGGAAAAGACCTCAAAGATCAAGACCAACCATTAACCCAGCACCGTGAAGTCCAACATTAAGCCATGCCCCTAAGTGCCACACCTACACAGCTTTTAAATACCTCTAGGCATGGGGACTCAGCCACTTTTCTGGGCAGCCTGTTCAATGCTTGACAATCCTTTCTGTGAAGAAATTTCCAATCTAAACCTCCCCCAGCAAAACTTGAGGCATTTCCTCTTATTACGTAGCTGAAGAGGCTGAACCCCACCTGACTAGATTCTCCTTTTCAGGAAGTTGTAGAGAGCACTAGGGTTGCCCATGAACCCCCTTTTCCCCAGACTAAACACCAGCAGCTCCCTCAGCTGCTCCTCACAAGACTTGTGCTCCAGACCCCTCACTGAACCTCACTGACAGAGACTAAACTTGTAGGAGCTGGATAGAATACAGGAAAGCTGTATGCAATTGTTTGTATTTGCATCTTTTCTCATTCTGGGACTGGGCACCAGGGAAGAAAAAATTAAAACCAAGTTAGATTCTTAACATTCATCACTTTTTTCACCTTTCGTGATTTAGCACAATAGGATTTTATTAAAAAGATATAAAGTTCTTTACCTGAGGTCCTGTTCGAGAAATATTTAGATAAAAACTTCTGCTTTGTGGAGGGGCAAATTCAGATGTGAAGGCCAGAAGAAGGCTGAGGTTTATCCAGGAGGGGCAGATCACATGGTCCTAAAACCACTGAATTAAAGCAGCTCAAATTGAAAACTCAGCACTTTTTGTGCATAATATGCAAAATTATCAATAAACCAGCCACATTTGACTCCCCAGCTGTGTTGTTAAGGCTTTTCCCTCTTTTTCCTCTTCTTCTTTTCAGGTCTGAGAACTTGGAGCACTCAGGGAAGCAACCATGAAAGCCTTTATCACTTGTTTCACCACATGGTTCTTTTGTAGCACACTCAGAGAAGGGCTTGTGTGAAGGCTACAGGCATACTTCCCTGATCCAGAGATATGGGACACAGCATTCTCAATGACCCTTACCCCGATTTTTTTTCTACCCCAAAACAAATAAACAAAATCCCTCCTCAGCCATCTCTTTGGAACTAGGGGTTTTGATAAGCATACAACTATTACGCTAAATCTCACACTTCACAGCAGCTTTGGTGTCTGCCAGCATCCAAGGACACCCAAAGGGGTGGCTAAAGGCTGCTGAGGAAAAGCAGCAGCCCTGCTCTCACCACCAGTCCTGTAACCTCAGCCATGGCATTGTGCTCTGGTGCAAAGCACAGCAGCACTGACCAAATGGGCTCCTGGTGCTGACTCTTCTTCTGAAGTCCCGTCTGAGCACTTCCCTGACAGAAGCAGTTTGTTCCTGCAGGCCCCAGGCAGCCCTCAGAGGATGAGCTAAATTATCTACACCTCCTACCACATGAACAATTCCTGGCATAGCCAGGAATTTGCTAATGATGAAGGTGATGTAAGAAACTTGAATAAGAATATGATTCACATGTACCAGGTTTAACTTTTTGGAGATATCTGTTCAGGGAGAACTCCAGTGGCAGGCACAGGCAGGCTCCCCCAGGACCTCAGAGAACAAAAATGCTCACAGGAATACTTCCACAGTGGTGGCTTCACAAATATGGATATCCCCAAATGATAGGATGGTTTATTCCTTTTTTAGCCTATTCTTTGTAACGTTGCCTGTTTTTGGAAGGGATTCTGAGTAGTCTAAAGCATCAACTATATAGATACGGCAGGAAAACTACATTAAGTGTTCTCCTTTTCTTAAGCACCTTTTTGGCCACCCCTCTTTCCACACTGCAGGAGTTACCAGGTCAGTCATATAGCTTTGCACATCACTCAAAGGTGGCCACAGCTGTGATGTCCACATTACTACTCTTAATGAGAAAGAAGGGGAACAGACCCAGACAGAGCTCTTCGCATATCCACCTCATCATAGAATGGTTTGGGTTGGAAGGAGCTTCAAGGATCATCAAGTTGCAACCCCCTTGCCATGGCCAGGGACACCTTTCACAAGATCAGTTGCTCAGAACTCTGTCCAGCCTGGCCTTGAACACTGCCAGGAATGGGGCATACACAACTTCTCTGGGCAATCTTCTCAATTCAGTGACTCACCATCCTCTGAACAGAGAAAATGTCAAGATTATGTAATCTTCAAGCTGCCTACAGAAAGGAAATTTTTTCTAATTTTCTCGTATAAACTAAGATTTTGTTCCACAGCACATGCTAAGCCCATAGGTTATATGAATGCAAGTCACCACTTGGTCCTTTGCCTAATTACTACAGGAGAGCAGTCTGTGTGCAGTTGCTGTATTGCTTTCCCTGCTCAGTATCACTGGGAGGGAAAAGCATGACCAGGCAAAGGAAAGTCCAATGCATTTCCACCAGGCTGCACATCAGTGTTAACAGATTCACAGAATAGGTAAGGTTGGGAGGGATGACAGCGGTCACCTGGTCCAGCCTCCAAAGGTCTCCTAGACCATACTATTTGTGACTGTATTCAAACATCTTTTGAATATGTCCAGTGAAGGAGACTCCACACTTTCTCTGGGCAATCTATTCCAGTGCTCAGTCACCCGCACAGTGAAGAAGTTCTTCCTCATGTTCAGATCCATCAGTTTCTGCCCATTGCCTCTTGTCCTATTGCTTGGCACCATCAAGAAGAGCCTGGCTCCACCCTCTTGTCACCCTTCTTCAGATACCGATAGACATCGATGAGATTCTCAATCACCTCTTCTCTGGGCTAAATAGGCCCAGCTACCTCAGCCTTCCCTTATGAGAGAAATAGCTCCAGTCCCATCATCATCTTCATGACCCTCACTGGACCTGCTCCATTAGCCCCATATCTCTTTTGTACCAGGAGCCCAGAACTGGACACAGCACCTTACCAAGACTGAGTACAGGGGAAGAATCACTTCCCTAAATCTGCAATGTTTTTCCTAATACACCCCAGGACACCATGTGCCTTCTTGGCCACAGGGGCACTGCTGGCTCACAGACAGCTTGTTGTCCACCAGGTCTTTTCCAACCTTCATGATTCTATGGTGCACTCCTCTCCATCCATCTGTAAAAAGAAATGGTTCCCAAGTGCATGGCTGCCTTTATTCAAGCTAGAAGGGGAGTACTGACAAACTATGTGGAATTATGCAGACATAAGCCTGTTATATCCTTCGGAGTATCTCAAACTTTTAGATACTTAGTGTAAAGCACACAGCTATGAACAAAAATCTTTTCTTCATTAATACTTGTTTAGGCTAAAGCCCTAGGATTAGCAGTGCTCTAAGTATTTTAAGACAGTATTTTATTAATAATTAAAAAATTAAAACTACTTAGTCTACATTTGGTTTTGCTCTTTCATTAAGTACTGCACCATGGCCAGACAGACGTAGGTTCAAAGTTAAAACATTTATAGCAAACCTCTCCAAGCTCAGTGGGAGATGTGAATTGTCCCTGCAAGAAGCAGGAAACTGCTACAGGGGCACAGAAAACACCTCTCACACCTCTATTTATCTGCCTCTAGAGAACGTGATCTTCACAGGCATAGAATACCATCCATCTAGTGACATTACTGAAGTAAATAAAAACTAAAGAAAGCTCTGATTTTGGGGAAAAAAAAGACATCCAATTCTGATCAGAATCACAGAATCAATGATGTTGGAAAAGACCTCTGAGACCATCGAATCCAACCTATGAGTGAACAACACCATGTCAACCAGACCATGGCCCCAAGTGCCACCTTCAGTCTTTCCTTAGGCATCTTCAGGGACAGTGACTCCCCAACCTCCCTGGGCAGCCCATTCCAATGTCTAATCACCCCTTCTGTGAAAAAATTCCTCCCAATGTCCAACTTAAATCTCCCCTAGCATATCTTAAGACTGTGTCCCCTGTCCTGTTGTTGGTTGCCTGTGAGCAGAGGATGACCCCACCTGGCTGCACCCTCCTTTCAGGTAGGTAAGAACATGTGAGTACATAACACCATGTTTATATTAGCATATACATCTACACATGTATACTTTCCTAAAATCCTCCTCATCAACCAGTTCACCAGAGACATCTGTATTCTGAGGGGTTGGGTGTGCCACACCTTTTTTCCTTCCCCTTGTTTTTTCAAACTTTCCCGGCAAGTTACAGCAGGGCACCTGAAAAGGTCAAGTTGTTCAGAACACTTCAGAACGGATCTGAAGCGCAATTTTGTGTTCTTCACAGGCAATGAGACACTTCTGGGGGTTGTCTCTGTCTCTGGTATGGCAATGGAACCTCCCAAGCTGTAACATCCATTATGAACAAAACAGACAAGTTCCAGGGAATGGAATTTTTCTGAACAACAGAAGACAAGTACTTATATCTTTGCAGAACATCCATAAGGAAGATGTGGCATTCTTAAAATATCCTTATACTCAGTTATGAGTAAGACTATTCATCCTACACCCTAGTTCTGCATACAGGAAGGGACAAGCTCATAGCAGAAGAATTTTTTTCAGCAGTGGGAACAACTGCACAATCATTATCTTCCACCCAGTGTGGGATTCCATGAGAGATCATGGATGCTCTGGCAAGCGTTGGGGCATTACTACATGTTTGTGGAAGTCTCTCAGCTTTTATTAATTAGACTTCTCACAAAGCAGTAAAACCCTGTAAGAAAGCCACACTGCTCATTCCTGTATCATATGAAATCATTCATCATTTTATGTACAAGTTTTGAATTACAATCTTCAACTCCTCATCAGAAAAAATAACAAACCAAAAAGCCTAAAAAGCATTTTTGGAAGAACTGCATAGTATACAGAAGCATACTTCAATTACACAATATCTTACAGAACACAGACTGTAACAAAAAGCAGAGCCTGTTACCTTTTCTGAGAAGGCAGTGCCCAGCCAAAACTAGATGTTTCATCTCCATTATAAGTGGAACAGCTCTAACTGAATGGAAGAGTACATGAAAAAAGTTCCTGAACAGTCCAAATAGCTTAACAGAAAAAAAAATAGTACATTTGTAAACGACTTTAAAACACGAGTCTTATGAATACAATAAAGGTCACTGAAAGTTAAGCTGTTAAACTCTTTTTAGCCCAAGCTAAAACCTTACAGGTTTTCTTAATGATAAACAAATTTTTTCGTTTTTAATGATAAACAAAAATTTTCATTTCTTTGAGTGGAAAACCTCAGTGAGAAATCTGGGCAAGTATTTTTTAAATTCTTGGTAAAATTTAGAAAAGGACAATTTGAAGGCAAAAAGTCAAACTCCAAATTCCCTTTGAAAATTAAGTGAGATAAAACCAAACTATTGATTGAAGCCAGCAGTGCATGGTAGCACAGCACTTGTTTTATAATCTGAGACCCTTTTCAATGTAAATCCTGAAAAATCATAAGCAACTGCTAGAAATTACTTTTGTACTATGTACCATTAATTTATCACTGCATTCACCTGCATTATTCAAACCTTGCTGTAAAGTGACTTTTCACATACAACATGATTTACCTTAAGCATATCTCTTTTACTACACAGCAAAATGTAAAAAACTATCCTGGGAAATGATTTTGTGTATGTAACTATCAATGCCTCTGAAGCTGAGCATCAGTATTTAATGCTGCTCTACTTAATGCTTCAGCATATGTTAAGTAAGCTGCTGATCACTGGGTGTCTCCGTTTTGGTAGATAGACAGATGTATGTGAACAGCAATGCTTTGGATAACTTGTGCTATTCCTAATACTAGAGTTATTTTCTCCCGCAATTACATTTTGCTATAAATATGTGTGCCCTTAAGTTGATCCCAGTATCAGTTTCAGCTAACTAATCAAATTATCTGTTAAGGTTTTGGGAATGAGAACCCCTCCTTTATTTAAATAAAATGAGGGAAAGGTTTCTACCTCCCAAAGGTTTGCCAACAATAGATTTATTTTCAAGACAGGATGTTCAGTAAGTTGTTCGTCCTCTTTGCTGTTCACAGATAAGCACAACAGTATTAATGGTTTTTATCAAGTAGGCAGGAAGAGAAAGAGAAAATAGTGAGAGGCTTTTTTCCCCTTAAGGATTTTACAAGTTTACTCATGGGTATGAGTAACCATTCATTTGAAATAAGCATATTTCAGATTACTTCTCTTTTATTTATAGGACTCAGCAGCTAAACTTCAATTTCCTGTTTTAATTTTGCAAACAAGTGTTATTAAAACCCTGCCTGTAACTAAGAACATCAAGAACTTATGTATGTATGTAAGGAATAATTTATCATTGTATATAGAAGTGCCTCATTTTTGTACCAGTTAAAAGTTAATTCATAATCCAAATAATCAATCTGTAATGTAAACAAGTAACTATTTTCTCCTATGTAATAATGGTAAAAAACAACACTGAGCATTACATATTTCACTCGAGTTCATTAACTGCAATTCTTCAGTCACAAAGGCAGCAGGCATTCTGTGATGAACTTCCTTTGAGCTATATTCAAATGAGTGGAATAACTGAGACTCCTGATGGAGATCTAAGCTATTTCCCTCATTTTCTTAATAGTTTCCACTACTTGCATACTCAACTCCATTTTATAATTTGCTATTTAAAATACAGTAATTTCCCCAAACTCTTCTCTCTCTACCTAAGACAAACCTATTTACGTTTATAGTAAATGCTTTTCACCAAATAAGTTGTAAGAAAAAAACCTCCTGAAACAAAATCAATAAGGGAGCAAAACCATAAAGGGAGCAAGTATTTTAAGTTCTGTATTAATTTTCTTTCTGAATTTCTTTCCAACGATTCTACAGAGACAAAAATTTTAAAGGTTTCAAACATGCTTTTACATATTTTTGATTGTATCTCTTTTATACAAGGGACCAACTCTGCCCAGTGATCACCTTCCTAACTTTTGGCCAGTATACTGCATGTCATTCACCCCAAGAAAGTAAACAAAATACAGCCTTTTACTTCAAATATTTTATGAATGCAAGATTACAAGAAATATATTAGTCAAAATGCAGGGCTATCAAGCACTGAACCAAGAATGATGGCATCAGTTTGCCTACCATTCTGCATGTGGAAAAAAATACACTATGTCTACAGGTAAAAGGCATCACTAATGCATCATGAATTACTCTGGTCAGCCAACATCACCTCTGCAGCTTGGTGCATGTTTCAGTTTATTATGAAAATAATCATCATAATAATAGTTTGAGATGAGACACTGGAACAAAACCATTCTTAAACAGGAAAGTTGTTTTTTTTGCTTGTACTGAGGCAACACCAAAAACTAAAAATAAGTTCTCACAATTTAGCAGCCTCCTCAACACTTGTTAGGCTAGCCTTCACACAAGGAGCATGCAAACAGCCACTCTTCTTGCTTTAAATTGAGGGCTATTGGTTAATTCAAGTCACTGTTTTTTCACCCTATTCAATTAACCTGTTGAACTGGATTTCACCTAGGAAAAAGAAAATTAAATGATGTTAAGTGTAGCAGACACGTATAGATCACACCAAGAAGCTAACACTCATGAGCTGTCATAATAAAGGATAATAATAACAATTAAAAAAAAATCAGTCTTTTCTGTGCATATTTTTCATTTGAAAGGTCCCAGGAAATCATGACGTGCCTGGCCGCTTCTGTTGCTGATTTCTGATGACCTCTAATTGTTTTTTGCACTGCTGATAGTATGTTGAGAGACTTTTGTTTTCATCTAACAGCTTTTTATGTTCTTGTACCAGACGGGATGTGTTTTGCTGGTCTTTTTCATCCTGGTCCAGTTCTGCTATTAGTTCTTGTCTGAAATGAAAAAAAAAAAGTCATTGTCATTTATAGTCTATTTCCATTTGTGTGTAGATGACTTCATATGTTTCAAATCAGTATTTGATTATCAATCTGAACTCACAGCTGGTGGTATTTTGTGCAAAAGTTGACAAAAGAATATTATTCTTTAATGTAGTCTGGGGAAAAATTCCCTTCCAAATCAAATCCACATTTAAACTTTAAAACAGCTGAGAGACTGAGCCTCAGTCTTTAAAACTGTCCTTTTGATAATGTCTTTCAGATGTAGTTTTACAGGTCACAGTAAAATACCTAAGGAGCCACAAAAAGTTTCATAAATATATTCAACTCCAATTTTTGGTACATATATGCAGATTTTAAATCTCTAAAAGGCAACTTAAAATACAGAATTGCAGTAATTTTTCTAACTTTTTAGTGAAGTGCTATTTTTTATCTGGACTTGAGCTGACTAAAGCAGTGGAAAAGTAGAATCAAGGAAATTACTTCTGTAACTGGCATTTCACATTATTTATGCTGTAAGTGCTCAACATGTTTTTTAGCAAAGATTTTAGAGGCCCAAACACACTGACAAACTTGCTATAATTTATTCTGCAAAACTGATGTGGCAGTTTGTTTTACTATTTTGTTATGAGGTGACAAGAAGGCAAGCTGTCAGTAATATTTTTGCAACAAAATAGCAAAGGAGAAAGTTCATGTTAATTAATTGTTGCCATATGTTTTTTAATTACAGTTAAGGAAAATTTGGTAATTGTATGAGGGTTGAACTAATAACTACCTTAACCAGTATTAAATTCATCCATCACATCTTTTTTTGTTTTAACACCTATGGACAATTAAATTCTGACTAAGAAGAAACAGTTTGGAAGAAATGTGAACACAAACTTCCTAGAAAAAAAAACAAAACAGTAGAAATCTAAAAGTAGAGAATTAACAGTTTTGAAACAAATATATTTTAAATAATTTATTGACCATTGGGGACAACATAATCAAAATTAAGATATTAACTCTAGCATCACTATCTCCTCATCAAATCTAGTTACAAAAAATTCTAGTTACATGTGAAAAAAACCAAATTGTTCACAGAATACTAAGCCCAAAGTGAATACGTGATAGGAGTTCAATCTTACAGTAACATTTTCCCCCCATTCTGTATGCTATTTCTACCGTACAAAAGGTTTACATACACATTTTTCTCATTAGCTAATCCACGAACACCAAGGCAAGCTCCCTATTAAGAGCTGCTTGCCTGCAGAGGCTCAGTGGGTCACAAGCTGACTATTTTGTCTAGTGTGTGACTATGACCTCTCTGAACTGGTCCCCAGCATCAGGAAACAGAACACAATAGAACTTGCTATGAACTCAAATTCTGAATCAGCAATAATTTTTTACCTAATACGACAATATGTGCAGCTGCCTTACTTATATTTGTAAACAATGCAAGAGGAAAGTTTATTTTCAGTGCACAAGGAGAAGGTACATAACAGCTGTTAAGCATCAGGTCTTAAACCCATGGCAGAAAAATATAAGATGAATGTTGATAATATTGTTGTAACTGCAGTGCTTGACAAAAGTCAGATATATGATTAAAACTAATTGCAAAATGAGTAACACTGAAATATTACCCAAATCTGTTAATGAAACAATTATCTATAAATTATAACTGAAAATATTTTAATGGATAGTGTAGCAAATTAAATTCCAAGGTTCTTTAACAGTTCAAGTGTTTCATTTGAGATGACACAAACATTATCAGTTTGTTACATACAGAGATTTGCCTGGACCTTAAGCAGGACTTATGCAGAAGAGTCTTGATATTGATTAGAACTTTCAATTATCTGCTTTAAATATTTCATCTGTACTGAGCAGCACAGTATTTCTGAGTTTAAGGTTGGAAAATAATTATGCCCTATGAAATGTTACTTCATAAAGTCAGAAATAATAGTCACAGAGACTATTATTTAGTTTTTATGTATTTTTATTATTATACACAGACTTTGTGTATAGGAAACACAGAAGAAAAGATTAAACACATTTCACTTACTTCCTCTGCAACAGCAATGCGATTTCTGTCTGAACTTTCATATATTCTTGTGCCATTTTGCAGTGCTGTTCAAACACAGCCATAGATTCTTTGGAGTTTGGGCATGGTGCTAGAGGCTGAAAATAAATCAGACATGTTAAAGACTAATGAACTGATATCTAAGTAAATAGTGTGTTAGAATGTCTCTGCAGTGTATTTATAACAGTCTTTTAAAAACCAGTAAGCCTTTAAAAATAAGTGTTAAACCATGCCCTGGAAAATATTACTGCATCGATGTCAACTCAAATCTGAAGTTTTTAATCAGACACTGGCCACAAAAATCAAAGCAGTATTTAATCCCACACACACACAAAATAAAGTGTATACAACAATTTGATTCAGTAATATTTTGACAGTCAAACTCAGCTTACATTTGGTTTTAGGGATCATGTTTCCCAGGACATGTTTTTAATAGCTTGATCAAACCTGAGTAAACCAATCTCAGATTACATAATATATTTTTTTTAGCCTTGGTCAAAAATTAGGCAGAACATAAACCCAGGTAAATATGTGGCACTATATTTTGCAGCCCCAAAGTCACATGTTAGAATGAAATGCAAACTTGAGAATCTAATAAACTGTATTATTTATTACCTGTAACTGATGATCTAATGTGAGATATGCCATTGGGATGGAGTTATCTGACCCATTGGTCTCTGAAACAATACCAAGAAAACTTTAATGTATTTAAAAAGAGTTAATTCTGTTCTTACAGGACAGAAACAAGAAGTCTAATTTCACAATACACAATCTGAATGTGGATAAGCAGATGGAAATAGCAGCGTTCCAATCCCAAGGCAGATGAATCATTTTGTTTTTCTGATAGTTAAGGACATCTAAGGTATGGTCTATCACATCAAGGAAAAATAAAAAACTATTGTTATCAACCTACATTTCTAGAAGCCATGTAACAGCATACAGATTTTAAAAATACTATTTTTGTACTGTTTGCGATCATTTCTGTTTATAAAAAATTTGCCATTTCATTCTTGTTTATGAAGGATCAGCCAGCCAGCCCATGCATCTAATGATTTTAAAATTAGAAGCTGTTCAAATCAGCTCTGCCAAAATAAAATAAGCACAACCTCCTGCTCAGTTTTGAAATCTGCTCCTAGTGAGATGTCTAAGTATCTTCCTCACAACATGCTCTAGGGCATCTTCTCTGCTCCGTATAGATACTTTGTGGGTACCAAGGAACCCAATAACCAGTCTGTCTCCTGGGCATGGCTGCTCTCTTCTTACACCACTGTTACTCTGGATTTCTCTAGAGCTTTCATTCCAGATTTAGTATGTTTCAGCATTCTTACTTTTCAGTAGCCCACAATCTGGGGATCACAAGGTTACTGTTAAGCTTTAAGAGACACAGGAGTAAAGACACATGAAGAAACTACTGATTTTACAGCCGCATAATTGCTACTAGAGGATTATATGGAGGAGGGTAGGTGGGAAAAAAAAGGGGCTGCTTACCCATACCCCAAAAGCACCTGCCACAGAGTAGTCGTGGTAGAGAAACTAAGGTGTTGCCCTCAAAGACTATGCTATTTCCAAGAGCAGCTTCAAAAGGAAACAGAAATAAGAGGGTGGGAATGGAGAAAAAGTGGTTAAGTGTATGCTTGTAAGGAAACTGGAAGGTGGTAAAAACAAAAACAAAAAGGAAAAAGAAAACAACCCTAAAACCAGAGACTTAATCATCACGGTATCTTAAATGCAATCATGAGAAGTCCTTCCCTACATTAAGACTATTGCCATATATGGATATTGTGACAATGAAGGAATCGTTGCAATGCTTCAAAAATACATCAATACATGTAAATGCTTCAGATGATATTCCCGAGTGTTTCAGCACTGTGCACAGAACTGCAAATTTTCCCTTGATTGACCAAATTCAGCTGCATCCTTGTTTGATCACTTTGCTTCATTAAATTAAAAATGTAGCACCTTTTACAGAAAACCAAAACTATTTCTCTCTTCAGAATTTGAACAATTCTTTGTGCATGGCCTACATAAACCTAGTAAGCAAAAATATACATATACCACATAGACTTGACTTTTAGCACCAGTGCTGTGTTGCATTTAAGACCAAAAACCTGGCGCAAACTTTTGGTGCACTGGCTTATGATTTGCAGCTTTCAGTTCTCAAAGAACTCTTGACTGGGTAAGAGCTTGCTTCCAATGTCAGGCAGGAATTCCTGTTTGTGCTCACTGCCTAAAGCAGCTCGGGGTCCATGCTGCACAAGAGGGCCCAGGGTGGGCTGCAGCAGTGGGCAAGGGGCTTGGGGAAGTTATGAGTGACAAGGCAGTGAGTGTGGTCAGACAAAGCAACAAAGGACAGAAATAAGAAAACAGAGAAGCAAAACAAAAGAGTGTGTTGCCCTCCCACTAACACGGGGGAAAAAAAAGTACATCTTACATAATCACCTTACATTTGGTAAAATGCAAGTGTGCAAATATACATACATATTTATTCATATATACATATGCTTATGCAAGAATCCATCACCACATGAGTTTCCATTTTGCAGTTGGTTACAGGAAAAGAGTCTGATCTTTCAGATGAAAAGATCACAAAAAAAAGATTGCAGGATTTGAGGCACTGGGAAGTACCATCTTGAGAATAAGTTTAAGATTCACCATGTACATTTTGGTAACAAAAATGTAATTTTTATTTATATTCTAAAATGGAATCTGTGGGGATCCATTTTTTTCCTGCAGTCCAATACTGGCTCTTTTCGTAACAGAACACATTATGACTTCTAAAATCAAACTGAACTATTTAATTATCTTCATTCTTAATTCTATTTCATAACAAAGTAACAGCAATGCTACTGCAGAAGTATTTACAATGTTTCTACAGACACCTGTCAGCGGATTTAAAACCAGCAATTTTGTGCGCGCATCTACATTCTGCATAAGCAAAATTACAACAGAGATGGTAAAAGAAGTAACTGACTCCAGCTGATACTCACCTACATAACATTTAAGTCCAGATGTCGGGGCAATGAAATCTTTGATTGTGCATTCAAAATACAAATGGACAAGACTAAAATGTTCCAAGATGTCTATTCCTCAAAACCACACTACAGTAAAAAACCACTGCTAACAAGTTCCTCATTAAATATGACTATCACTGCAATTTACAGTACTTTCTTACAAGCAAAATGATTACAAGTTTATGTAATTTAACAATCTATAAAAAAGTATTCTTAAAGTGTGCGTGAAAAACAGGGCAGTAATGTAATGATTGGATTTAAGCAGAACTTAAAATAATCTTGATCTTCTTACTTTTACTAGTGTCTGAGCACCCACCTCACAATCAAATAAATATTTAATATTATTTTACAAACAAAAAAAACGACGTAATAAACAAAGGATTACCTGCATCATCTGGTGTCCATGGATTACGTGTTGGCTTTTCAGAGGTTGGTCCCGAGGTAGTGATCATTCTCACACTAGGACTAGATGATCTACTGCTGTTTCTACTCTCCTGAAATGACAAAGTAAAACAAAATGACAAGTTAACAGAAGATTTTTTGAGAAATTCAGTAAAAATAAAAAAACAAATGGAAGAAATCCGAACCTATAATCCTCCAACATACTCTCCCTCCCCAAGCTTTTACCCTGAATGCTCTCCTGATGGTTTGGTCAACTTTACATGCATTGCAAGGATAATTTCATCCCCATTTCTTCTTTACTGTGTAAAAGAAATTGATACAATTTTGCTATTCAGCATAACAAAAAGCAATGCTGAACAATATCTTCAAGATCTTTAGAGAAAATCGTAACAATATGTCTAGTGATTTTTACACCGTCATTCAGTGAAATCTAGCAGCTCTGTAACATAAAGAGGAAATAAAGTTTGTTTCCAATGTTTAATCAATGAATGGAACTACATTCAATTAATGGAATACAGCTTAGTAGCTGCACTAGACTACCCTGTATTAATCTACGGTTTTCTTCTGGTTCTTTTGTTAACTCAGAGGTTATGTGATTAATCTTTAGAAAACATGAAAAAATAGCTTAATCAGAAAGGATCAGTCAATTGAAGCACATCAATCAGAAAATGAGTGCATTCTCCCTCATGAAGCAAATTAAGAACTAAACCAAAATTCTGAAGGATGTTTTTTCATGTACTGTTTGACTCCTCCACTTCTTTTGTTTACCAAAGCACAGAAACATAACACAGACCTCATTATCCTACTGAGCTGCTTTTTCAGAAATGCTATTTACAATATATGTTTCTATTTCACATACACCCTCAGTGACATTAAATTAACACAGCAAAGGATTTAAGACTATAAGCCCCAGCAAGTTTCTCAGAAAAAATAGAAATAAAAAGAAAAGATGCTATTAAAATATAACTATTTTCAATATGGTGTATTTATCATGAAATTAGTTATTAAATGACTCAATTTTTCAAAAGAAGCACTCAAATATACATTAACTAGAAACTATATTTCTTTATGACTTTATTTCCAAATATTCTACTTTAAGTTTTAAAATTCAGGATTCCAGCTAAGTAACGATCCAAAGAATAACAAGATTCTATACACTGAAATATCTATTATTTCAAATGCATAGTCTTTCTTCTGTGATGCTTATTAAGCATTTTGTGTTTTATTCTAATATCTAGAAACAAGACAATAAACTGTAGAAATAATCTGATGGATATTATCAAGATGATGGGATCAGACATTCTGAAAAATCATTTGTGTTGGAGTCTTTGTTGACATTAAGTAAAGTTTAAGTTGCTGAGCTTACTATTAGTGTCCTCAGATATGAATGATAAACACACCCTGCTGATGTAAAAGATCAGAAGATAGAGAAAGCACTTGTAACAGCATAAAAGTCCTTTAAGCAAAAAGAGATTTGTTGAGTATCTAGAGTGGATAGTGAAGGGCACCTGAGAAATACAGTAACTTCTCAGTGCTTTACCAGATTGTTTTTGCCCACCAACCATAAAAAACATTTCCTTGATATCATTATTTACATGAAAGTCAGTAGATACAGAAATGAAGGAATCACATCTGAAGCATATCTAAAAAGAACTATGAAACTGAAGGGAAGTTTCTTTAACTGAACACTGTTTCGATTACAGTATGCTGAATGAGATGTTTTAGGCTGCCTAGCCAGCAGCTCCTCTGGCAAGTAAATCAGCGTCTGGACTTTAGCAATCAGTTTCTGCTACCCCTTCATCCTTGCTTCTTCCAGACTTGCCTAGCAGATTACTCTCAAATCACCTTTGCCAGGTGATCAAACCTGCATGGTATTCTTAGCTTCCATTTCTCAAAGACCTACAGTCTTGAAAAGCTGGGATGCTCTGAGGAATAATCCTCCCTGAAGTTTAAATTAAACAGGCAACACAATTTAAAGAAATCATCATTACTAGTCCTGTTTCCTCATCTCATCTGTGAATTTTATCTTGCTGTGAAAGAGGAGAAAAAAACCAGAATGTGCATCTGTGACAAATTTCACAATCTCACGGACAGAATGATTAATCTGTGTAATATCAGATCCCCAAATTATCCTACTTAGCTTGCATGCATGTGGGCATGTACATTCTGACGTTGCTTCTCAACTGTTCATGTCAGTACATGGTTTTCTCTACTTCAGTAATTTTTTTCACTTCAAAGTAAACTGTAAGAGTCATGAAGGCCCAACAACAGTTATGACACCTCTCCCCCAAAAACCAACAATCCCAAAACAAAACAAAAAAATGTTCAAAAGAGGAAGTAGGTAGTTTTGGTATTTATGATAGTACTGTGAAAATGAGTACAAAACAACCAAATCAATGAAAGATACACAGGCAAGGAGATGGATACCACACTGGGCATCAGACCACTATCTGCAGATCTGGGGTCATTAGGCAGATATGTTTCTCAGTATTTGTATAAAACATTAAATTTTGTAAAGACTGCATGCAGCATAAACAGCAATTTGCTGTGCTCCTTCAAATCCCCAAAATTATTAGTAGTTGCAGTTAAGAGACTGCACATCTTTGTTATAAAGGTGTTTAGGCAAGAGCAATAGCACTAGGCAGATGACACACTAAAATGTTTTAAAGCGAGAGGGAAATAGAGAGAAGAAAATTCAGTTCCAAAAAAAAAAAAAAAAAGGAGAAATTACAGTATCTGGACAGAAACAAATGAAAATGTAGCATTTGACTTCAGAAAGGACAGTTGCATCACTGCTGCTCATGTCACTTGGAGTAAGGACCAGTCTAAGGTTACCAAGCACTAAAATTTGTGAAAATTCAGGCCTAAACACATGTTTTCAACACCAAATCACTCTACCAGCTGATCCAAAGATCAAACCTTTGACCCAGCAAATTTTCCTATCTAAACTGTTGATGCTGAGTAGTAAAACCCTCTGTAAAGCCCTATTACTGTCTGCTGTTGAGAACATCAGTAAGAGTAATACCGTGAAGTGCCTTAAGGGTCTCAACAACATAAACATAGTAACTGTCAGCCATACAAGCCATATCTTCTAAGAGCACACAGACATAAAATAGACAATACAGTCATACAAGGTGGTCAAATGAAAAAAGACAAACAGGTACACAGGACCAAGAGTCTTGGTCCACCCCTTTCAGGTAAGCACCCAGACTTCGGTATATGGATTATTAAATATGGATTGTGTATATATATTTTTAATTGTAAATTAATTAATACTATATATACACATATATTCAAATATTTATATACAAGCCTGGTGTTTTCTTTCACCTTAACAAAAATTCCATTCTGAATTGGAAAAACCTCTCTAATTAAAAACCAGTAGTTGTAACAGAAATGTTTTCTACTGACACAGTAGCAATTTTCAGGAAAAATACATTCAATAAAAATATTTCTGATCAGCTTTACTGTGTCAAATAGTTAATAGCCAGAAAAGAGGCACTGTGGCAATCCTTTGATTTTGAGTGGGATAGGGCCTTTCAAGGCCTGGGTGAGGGAGCAGAGGCACGCAGAGCCATGGCTGCTTGGGGAAGAAGGCTGTGCCGCAGAGTGGGTGTAAGGGAGAATGGAATGTGGGGAAGAAGGATGTTTGCAATGAAGGGAGGGAGGGGGAAGGGTATTTTCACACTAGAAAGGATACCCTATATATGGTATGGTGCATATGGAGAGATTGGATAAACTGACCTGAGCTATGCCATGCAGATGCTTTTTCTGCTTTGGCTTGTAGATTGCTTATATGGACAGCAGTTCAAAATTTTTAATAAAAAAATCAAGACAAGTCCAGACATATAGAAACCAATAAAGAATAATCTTAGATCTATAGCCATAATTACATTGTGATCTGCTTCTTCATTGTTTTCCAGTTTTTTTTTTTTATCTCTCAGCATGTATACATCAAAAGTTAGCATTAGTTTCAGCAGACTTTTCGATCTCTCCTCACATCAAAAAGGGGATAAAAATTCATTATTTGTTTATATGGACAGTGCAAAAATGTCTTTGAAACTGCAGTTTTCATGCGTGTTAAAATATTATGTTTTCCAGATTTTACCATAATGTTTCCAAAGAAACTGCAGGATAGCAAGAGATAATTGTAATTCTTCCACTTACATTTCCAATATGTACACTATCAGAAGCAAGAAAGTAAAATGTGACTCTGATACGTCTATAAATCCACAGGGAGAAATTAGTGAGGTAAACATAAAACAAAATTTCTGTATCCTTCTGTTCATGAAGACAATTTAGCTAGAACACCCATACAAACAGTAGAACAGCTTTCAAAGAAAGATTATTATAATCATTATTAAGATACGAGGCAAATGATGAAAATCTGAAATATCAACCATTCATTAAAACTAATAGAATGAAAACTTTTAAATAAAAAAGCTATAATTAAATATATTCATACATCAATCAGCACAATTTGGTATAACTGATGTATTGTCAATTAGCTTTTTCCCCCAAGTCTTGCATAATTTTAATTCTACAATTAAATGAATAGGCTAAATTAGTTCCTAAATTTTGCAGATTGGTTTCTTTCAAACAGATCTGTCTTCTCTGAAGATATTAAAATGTATTGTGTAGACTTGTTATTTTCTGGTAGATGCACACAGTAAATTTACTAATACCTACAGGACTGATGAGGTTTCTGTGGCTATCATACTCCATGGAATTAAAGAAAAATCAAATATTATCTCCCTGATAATTACACCCCCCAAGAATTACCATCTATTTTAGATTATTTAAGTAGGCTATTTAATAAGGAAACCTGATTAACCTGATGAATATGCTAAGCACCAGAATCCCACACTCAAATATAATAGTAGGGATCTCAAAATTGCCAATTCACACTAAGGACCAAATAGCCTCTGTGAATTATTGAAGCAATTAAAAATACAAAATAAACATAGCTGAATGAAGCATGAGCTATACTTTTCTCATTTAAAACTGAAACGTAACTAGAAGCATGTCATATAGCAAACCACTCTCTCTGTTACCATGGCATTTACAATAGCAGATAAATAGCTATGTTATAAAATATATTTTTGGAATAGTATTTTTTTAAACAAAAATTGATGACAATACCCTGCTGCAAACTTTTGACAAGAAATAGAGAGATATCTCTGTAATTTACTATTCAGGATTCAGAGATTGATAATACATAACATTTATTATACTGATGCACATGCTTTTTATTTTCATACAGAAAGTGAGTCTATATATAATTGTTTTACACAGTAAGTAGTAATTACAATTGTTTTCTACATACAGAGAGATGAAAAGGCTTTCCTGTGTAACATGTGCCCTCAGCCAAATAAAGTGGTACACAAAAGAAACATGTTTACATAGAAGTGAAAAATACTGCATAAGCTATACAGAAAATGTTTTCCGTCTAGAGCTCATTCATAGTTACCCTCATGGAATCTCATTTCAATGCAATACAAACAACACTACAGTCTGCCAAGCTTTCACATCATTTCTATGAAAGCATCAAAGGTGAAGATTTCCAGATCAGTTCCACAGTACAGATTTGGTGCTGACTTTACTGAAAGGCAAAGAAGAGATGAGAAGGACATTACCTGACTGGACTCTGTTCCAGCAACACTAAGATCTTGAATGGATCTGCGCCTCTGCTGTCCGTTTCCTGCTGGAAAAAAAACAAAACAAAAACAAACCAGTGAAATACATTCGGAATAAAATAAGAAGGGTGCGACTGTTGCAGAGGAGCTTGGAATTTGTACAAATCCACAGAGACAAAGTGAGAGAGGGGGAGAGAGAGACAGCTGCAGAATTTTAACTCAAAACATGCTGGCCTGTCAACAAAAAGTATACCCTAATACAATAACCACTCCTACCACATGAATAGTTGCTGCACTCTACTCCACCATCTTCTGTCACATGTATTTGGTCAGGCTTAGTACTTGGGGCAGGAGCTGATGACGACATCTATTTCAAGTGCGTTACGTTATGGGGATTTCTAAAAGCTAACCACAAAGATAACAGGCTGCCAGCTTTAACCTGTTGCTCTTTGGCTTGCTCAAGGAACACAGCAAGGACTTCTGCCTGTGTGCCACTCCCCTCAAGAAAAGTAAGAAGCGAAAGCGCTTCCTTCTGGTCTCCCGTCTCCTTCAGAGGAACGAAACTATGTCCTGTTCTCATGCTCTGAGAAGTGTGAAAAGGGGACAGTTCAGCTAAATCACATCTCACCATCAACCTACTAAGCACAATGCTGTAATCTTTTCCTCTTCTCCTTCCACCTGTTCGCAATTATCTACCAGTGACAGCTACATAAAACAGTTTAAATTTTAGCACTGACAAGCAATCAAAGGCATTTTCAGGAAACAAAATCTCCTTAAAAATAAAAGGAGATTATGCAACAGAATCTCCCTGGCTACTTTGATTTTTATTACAGTGATTGTTTATATTATCTTTTGAGAGCAGGTCAGCTGTCCAAAAGGAAACACCAAAATGTCCTGAGTAACAGCTGACAATGCTCAAAATTCTTGCTCTTAGCTCTGCATTACGTAACTCTGCTACTGGAGGGGAGCATCTGAAAAATGTACTGCAGCCGTGGCAGCCCCGGCAGCCCCTCGCCCAGCAGCCCCGCACTCAGCCACCAACACAGCTCACTCAAAGCCCTGCAAAAGGCATCACATTGCTGACCTTTTAGATACTTCTCATTCAGCATCGTTCCCAAGACTCCAAGCCTATCCTGACATGTGTTTTGAATTGCAAGTTATTAAAAAATGTAAGACTATTTAATATTGATTGACATATTTAATAAGCCTTTAAAATTTTAAATATATGTACTATTACATGTAGGAACACACTACCACAAAACAGCAATAAAAAATGTTTAGTGTCACTTTATCAATTTGCCACGACTTTTTAAAATTTATAGAAGGTACTATAAGAAACCAGCATATAAGAAAATCAAGCAGGATTCTAAAACAGGAATATACTTTTTGCTCTGACTACAAATGGATTTGAATTGCAACTGTTCTGTGGTCTTGATGTTTTGCTTCTGAAATTCAGGGAAAGTATATACTTACCTAAGCAACAATGACTAAGTTTGTTTAATACTTTGATACTAGGGTTCTTGTGAATGACAAATCTATGTCAAAATGTCTGAACTTGTTCATCTGCAGTGAACTTTTTCACTATGTAATCATTTAACAAATAAGATTATATATTTAATAGAATTCTGTGCTGTGGATACTTCATCTGGCTGCCACAGCTCATCTCAATATTCAACATATGTGCAATCCACCCACGACTGATACAAAATTATGTGCACATTTCATTCAACAACATTGTTATAAAATTAGCTCAGCTGAAATAGGCTTGCAAAAATATCTGAAATTCTCATTTCAGATTAGCAACATTTGTGAATTTAAAGAACCCAGCACATGTGTTGCTGAAATATTAGAACATGGCTGCCAAAACGTTAAAATAATCAGGGTGGGGTGCAAGAAAGAAAAGAAAATGCCTTGCGGGAAGTGAAGGGGTAGGGGGGAAAGAGGGGCGAAAACTACTGTTGTAAAAAATAAACACCTTTAAATGAAATATCTTCAAGTTAGTAGCATGAGGGAAGAGCAAGCTCTACTAGGCAATGCCATCTTAATTAGTATTATACTGCAGACATCTGGCAAATAGCTTTAACAAGGCAGAAACAGACTACGAATCAACAAATACTTATTGCTCCAGATTCAAGACAAATTTCAATTGAAAAATATACTATACAACACAATAAAAATATTCATTTGAAAATATCATGGGTACTTCTTCATGCTTTCCTTTCCCAGTTTTGATCTTGTTCTTACCTCTATGTCCATTTAAAAATAATTTTCCTCATTGTAAAAAGTAAGAGATTCGCACATGGACAGAAGTTAATCCACAGTAACTTGATATACATTGTCAGGCTTTTGGTGGTTTATGGGATTTTCAGATTAAAAAGCAAATGTCACAAACATACTTCATGGCCTCAGAAAAACCCATGTCACATATTGTTGTTTATTTTCTAAAATTAAATTCTAAAGGAACAGGAAACTTCCATCATGTCCTGCCTCACATACTCTAGGCAAAAATAAATTGTACAACTTATTAAGCTTTTGATCACCACCCCCACCCAGCCGCCAAATACCCAGCCAGCTATGACCTCTTCTCCCTGCCCTTTAGCAGATACTTGCATCTCCTTTTACACTTTCTTATTTACTCACAGTCCTCTTTCTTCCTTACACACCTAAAGGGCTCAAGCCTTTCTCACAGTGCAGGATAATCTGTGACTGTAACAGTGCTACAAGACATTTTGGAGAAGTTAAAACATTGATCTGAATTCCAGAAGAATGAAGTGATCTGGGAAGACAAGGGTGGAATTTCTGGCATACATTGATTTTAAAAGTAGATAGAAAAACTACAGACCTACAGCATCCATAATTCCTATCCACTTTCTAAAGACCCTCTACAAAATGCATCTATCTTGAGTAATCATTTATGCAGTGTCAATGCTATAAAAATCATAATGCCATGGCAGTTTCAGATGACAAAACTGCAAAGCCAAATGCACACATGCTAAACGCACAAGATGTCTAACTGCCAGTGAAGAGAAGGCTGTACTTGTAAGTATATTTGCTAGATGCTGCTTGAATGGTTTCTATCAAAAAAGTATACAAATTAGAACTCAGAATTTTGTTTCTTTAAACATAAAGATACTTAAACCTTTAGTACTTTGTAGGGTTTTTATTTTTTTATATAAAAATATGTATATAAAAATAAAGTTGGTGCTTATAACCTGTATTATGCATATTGTAAATAAAAAAAAATGGATGATATGTCACTAGGCTATCTGGTTGCAGGATACCACCACTGCAAACTCATTTACTAAGCTGTTACATAAAGGAGGAATTATTTGACCCATTTTTCAGTTTTCAAGTTTTGCAAGCTAATAACACAAAATAGCATCTTAAATGAAAAAATACTTCTGTTCACCCTTAACGTACTTTAGAAAGAAGAGCAAATATATTCTAAAAAATGTCCCCTTCTTCCAATATTTTACCTTTAATTGATAAAACATGTATTTTACAACCTTGGAAGCATAATCAGTTCATGGACGAAATGCAGTTGAGGCAACACATTACGAAAACCCCCAATGATAGCAGATGTAGTACTCATACTTCCAAAATAGCCCTGCCCAAAGCAGCTGACTCACGGTAACATGCCTGCCTGGTGCTTCCCCTCTCTGGGCAGCAGCTGCTCTACCATGTGCTCAGCACAACTCCAGGCAACAGCACAGAAAAGCACTCCTACGGCTCCAAGGACAGGGATGAGCTGCTCGCCCCACCAAGGGATGTGCCCAGGGAAGTCTGGAGGAGCTGGGTCTGTGGCAGTAGTAGTATGGAACATAACTGGGTGGGATTGAGATGGTGGTGACAGTTTGGGGGTCTTGGAAGCTTAGGGGTTTAAAAAGTGAAAAGTGTGTTCAGACCAGAACTGAGAGCCTTATGCTGAGAGAGTAAAGAAAGGAAAGAAGTGAGAAATATACAGATTAATATAATTAGTTTACTGGGCAGATAATTACTTTCTGTCATGTAATGATTAGCGTAATTTTTTTCTGGCTTTGGGATTATTACTGGAAAGCCATTCTGACAACCGGAAAACTTTCAATATAAAGAAGCCCAGCTTTATTTGCAGACAATTCACATATTCTTTCTGTAGTACTAATACTGTCTTTTAGCTTAAGTAGCTATCTCTTCCTGGTTTTTAGCTGCAGATTCATCTATAGAAAATAATTATTCATTCTCAGCTTTCATTTTGTGGGCTAAAAAAAGTCATGCTTTCAGATTTGTTTTTATACTCTCTATACCCCTCTTATCTTAGTAAATCTTCTTCATATTATTTGAGTGCATGTATGTTTTTTTTACACGGCTGACCAGAACAGTATGTTCAATTCCTGATTCAAACTCAACAAGGGCCAGCAATAGGTGTCAGTGCTTCTTTATCTTTCCTGGAAATGAAGCTTAAGATTTCAGTTTTTCAGAGTTATATTAGATTTGTGGCTCATACTACCTGGGATTAATTTGCATGCATGTGCTATGTTCTCATGTTATTTTATTAACATAAATTGTTGCTAATGCATGATCCTGGATTTTACCCTATTTCTATTCACATATTAAATCACAGCAAAATTCTCCCTATGTGATACTCTAATCTGCCTCTTAATGAATAGTTGCTTCTGATAAAGCATTAATAGGGAATTTTACTATTGCTCATTTGATTTAAATATCTTAGGAGTAAATTTTGAGAAAACTCATTAATATGCTTGCTCCAACCCTACACCTTTTTTTTTGTTTCTACAGGTTTCTATTTCTTTCATATGTGTCCCAAATTATCTTGAAATTCTCATCCTGTCAAGTTCAATTAAAATAGATCAGGTGAAGAATTTTTAATGACTGCCTCTGCCCCTCTGCCTAACTAAGAAACCAATAGACTGGTACGATCTGTTTTGTGAAAACATGACATTTTATTTCTGACTTCTTAATTATTGCCTAAAAGTTTCAAGGTTTCTTGGAAGCCTTGTTGTTATGGGCAAATGTTGTTATGGGCAAACAGTGTACAGAGACAAGAGGTACTCATTAGCTTCTAGAGCTTATTTACCAGGCTCTCATCATGAAATAACACTGAAACTGGACAGATGTCTTCACTTTCACTTGCCTTTCTCAGGATTTCATTTATGCCAGTGCAGGCCAGGACCACTTGAAAGTTACAGTGGAAAGCTACTCTAGCAAATTTTTTTGCCAATTTGTTAGCCTCAATGACAAAAAGGTTTTCTTTTTATGGGTGTTATTGCTCTTTGGAATCTACTTTTTTATATTCTGTATTTTTACTCAAACCTCAAATAAAGTTATTTGAAAGAAACTTTTGTAGAAAATTATCTTTTGCATTCAACTTTATAATACCTAACAATATCAAGATTTACAAGGAAACTTCCTCAGATGACAGAAATTTAGAATAGGAGGGACACAGTTTTTAGTGGATTTCTAGATACTATCACTTGCATTTCCTGCCCCTGACATATCACTTTGAAATGACTTGCATACTGTTAATGGTATGCCTTTCACAGCTTGGGATTGATTATACTTATTTTTAGACTTTGAGAAGTATGAAATGAAAGAAAGAAAAATGTCAAGCTACTAACTAAAAAAAGACTTGGGATACATGAGAATTATTCATTAAAGTCCTAAATGATATTCCCATCCATGGTGTCTGATTATATTATTTTTTTTTCTATCAGAAGCCTCTCCTAGTAATTTTAGTTTGCATTAACTTACACACAACAGCAATACCTCATGCACACACATTTTAGCCCTAGAAAAGTTTGTCAAATATAAGAATTACACAGATTAAGTGTTAATGTTTTAATCACAAATATCAAATTGATTTAAAATTCTGTACATAATTTATCTTAGATTTTTGTTCTACTATTATCTGATTAAAAACGGGAGCCCAATCACAACAAAGAACAGGGTAAAACAATTACCTAGACAGGAATTTTTCAATTTAGGTCAATTTTCATCAAATGAGGTACTGTAATACAAGACTGCATATATAGTTTCGCTCCCTAAGAAGACTCTGAACATCAAGATCATAAGGGAAGAAGTCTTTTATCAGCAGAAGCATATTTGAATTAGAAGATTGAATAATTTACTGATAAAAGGGAGTTTGTAATAAAATATCATGCTCCTCTTTACTGAAGCATTATGAAAAATTTAGTGGGATAATCTCTGGGCCTGTCCTAAAGCAACTGGAGCAAGAAGTATTTTAGCAGTCTGATCATTATTCCGGCATCTTAACCAATTGACCCGTTCACCTGGTCTGCGATACCTGGTATGATGATCTCAGGGACATCCAGAATGTTGCCAAATGAAGCAGTTTTACGATGGCCTCGTTTAGGCTTGGAATAGGCTGAAAAAATACACATATACAATACACATGCAAAACACTAAAATGGCAAGAGCAAAATTATTAAATTCCTAATACTGCATTGTTCATATACTTGGTTAAACTAGAGTTCATGCAAAAACGTTTCATGCAGAATAAACTGCATTGCCTTCCACTCATGCTTACACATAGTAAAGCAACTGTTAAAAAGCAAAAAATGCAGAACTAGCCATCATACAACACAGTGTAATTAGTTATAGTTAGCAACACAAAAGTCAAACACAGAAAGCAGCATGGCAACACAGAAGGGAAAACCAAATGTAATTATCCAAACAGAGAACAAATTAAATTATTTCAGTTCACCGGTACATTCATAAAAAAAATCTCGATTGCCTGAACTTAGCTAACATTTTCTCTTTAGTGTTGGGTACAAACTATTTCATTAAAAAGTCTAATTTCTAGGTACTTCTGTTTCTTTAAATCACCTCCTTTCAAAGCAAATCTCATCTATCTCTGAAAAAAATGCTCACTTTTATTCCTTTTTAATCATTCCTGCTAGCTACTCTTTTGTCCTACCAGTGAAGATTTTTTATTTTGAAAACTGGATATAACTACCAGCTTTTTAATTTTTGAATGATGTTCAAGAAACATTATACACTTTGAAATAAAATCTAATCATGCTTTTTTAAAATTTTACCATTTCTTTAGTTTAAACAGTTCTTATTTAGAGAAAAATCTGAATACATCTCCCAAAGGTAGAACATCATAGCATACTCATGTCAGTAAGTAATGGTGATGTTCACTACATGACTTACTCTTGCATTTAATCTAGATGGAACAACATTAAATAATTTTCAACCTGATTTAACAACAGCCCAATCCTCCCCCAGCCATGCAGGTTTTTTTCAGGTTCACAGCATATTATTTCTGTCATACAGTCGACAAGATTAAAAAATCAAAAATCAAAACCAATACAGTGCTGTTTCACCTATTTTTGAAAAAAATATGGTCAGATGTGCTTGACCTCATTTCTCATAGTCCACTACTACATGAAGTGATTTCATAAAAAAAATACCCAAAGCACCCCAAACCAAAAATAGCATGTTCAATATGTACTTTTATTTCAAGAAAAAGAAACCCTACAGTCATAACAAAAAAACCCCAAAAAGCCCTTAGATTATTCTGAATAGCAATTATTATTTCAGAGCAATGTACTTAAAGAAGACAAACTAGGAAAATTAAATACTCATACAAAGGAGGGCCAGGTTATCTCTGCTAATATCAAAAAGTTACATTAAGAATGTCAGTGACCAAAGTGAGTCCTGACATGTTTTAAAATAAAACCAGCATGGTGTTATTACCAAATAAGTATACAGCTGCCTTCTGTGTTAAGAAACCTTTAAAGATATTCAGGGTGAGATGTGCTACATAGTCATCCAGTCAAAGACTAACAATACAAAAGACAGATTTTGGAATAAGGGTTTAAAATAAAAACATGAAAGTAAAAAAAAAAAAATTAGGGCAAGATAAATATTATTTCAGTACCTCAGTATTTAGTAAAACAAGATCCCGGAGTAATCATAACACAATGAAGAACAAAAATGAAATAGCCATGATGCACAAGAAAGCCAGAATTTTGATGTGTAATTCCTTATTAATTGCAGCTACTCAACTACCCTAATTTTCATATTGGTAGAAAAATAAACAACTAAATAACTCTGAACTAACCAAAGTAATTTTGTTTAATTATTTAAATCTGTGGTTATATACCATTACACAAAAATCTTTCACATATGAAACTTAAAACCCGAAGTTTACATGTATTAACAAACAGTATCTTTGATGAAGAAAAGAGACAAGAAAGTGTTTGCCAAGTGTATGCATTTTTATTAATTCACTCTTCTGGGATGAATCAAGATTGCTTTCACCATAAAATTATGTATTCAGACTTACAGATAAATTCTAATTCTCCCAAAGATTTAAGGTCTAGAAATGACAGTTTATATCTGAAGGAAACCTGGCAAAACACCCGTAGCTTTCTTTTAACAAAAGACAATGCTTTTTTAACCTGGTGAATAAAATCTGATCACATTTTTCATTCTGCAATCTGTCAAAGTGGATTTTTAAACTATATTTAGGAACATGCTGAACTTTAAACCTACCTCCTAATTTCAAAAGTATTACAGAAACAACCCTGAAGAAAATGTTATTATATAAATTATTATGCTAGCAGAGATGTAATAACACAATTTCAGCTAAAAAGGAGAAAGCTGTGCATTTGGAATAGGACTGATATTTTGAAGTCTCATAATACATTTTTTAAAAAGGTAAAAATCTAATTCAACAAAATCTCTAAAACCTTTAAAATACTCAATTAAAATACTCAGTCCTGCTGAGTGTATAATCATAAATAAAGGCATTTTCCCTCACAACTAATAAAGGACAATCAAGACTACAGGAATACCTTAAGTGTTTTCATATGGCTACTGTTGTCAACTTTTTGTAAGACTATACATGTTTTACACTTTCCTTCTTCCTTCATTTCTTTCCAATACCTTAGTCTACTCCCCAAACATCATTAAATTTTACCTGTGATGGAAGCTATTCTTGCTTCTATTTCAGACATGTCAGCACTCATCCTTTTGGCTTCTCCAGAAACAAGGGCTGATGGTGGTCGTGCACGAACATCTGACAAGCTCTCAACACTGCTCCCACGAGATGGGGGCAAACTCAAACGGCCAGGATCACCCTGTTTAACAGTCACATTTTGTGAAAAGAAAATTCTGCAGAAGCTCCTCCATAATATGCATCAGTATGTTTCTACAATGTGCATTTTCAAAGGGACAAGATTTAAAATTTGTAACACAATAAATGGCAATAATGTAACTATTATTGGTGTATACAAATGAAATATCTGCAGCTTTGAATTTTAGGCCAATATTGTCATAAGAGAATCTTTGTATGTTTGCATTCTACTTGAAATATACCAAGGTATTTTCAAAATTCACCTAAATGTTTTATCCTTTCATGTAATGCTAATATTTTGGTTATAAATTAAGGCATCAATTTTCAAACATTTTTTTTAAAATCTAATAAATCCCTTTGGATACAATGAACTATTTTTTACGTTTCATTAGAGATCTTATTAGAGCCTTCCAGTTTAACTTTTTGGAATAATTTTTCCGTCCCTTTTCATATTCTTATAACTGGATCAAATTTTGCACTATTTTGAATGAGGACACACGTTTCAGAGCAGATACAACACTTATGTCTACCCATGTCTGTTTTGTTACTACGGTTTAAAATTGCACACATTGGCTTACCGGCTGCTTGGCTGTACTTTTGATTTGTTGTGCCAGTTTTGATTCTAAACGTTTAATAGTGTCATTGGTAGAAGCTCCTTGGAAGTCACCTGGTTCCATGTTAGCATCGCTCTTGTTACTTGTGTTTGTAGAAGTGATGTCCATGAATGAACCTAGAAGCCAGAAACAAGGAAAAGCATTTGAGAATGCCCTCTAAAATACTGAAGCGTGTCTTTTCACAGAAAAGCTCTCAGAAGTCTAACTTGCTTGAAAACTTTTAATGAAAGACAAGTTGCAAGACTGCAATAGATCAATTAGTATATGAAGCAAGAGGAGTGAAAAAAGAATATGTAACTAAATACTATGATAACATTCTGAAATCAATTTTTACCTCTCTTTGAAATTGTTAGGGTAGCTGTTATATTAACAACACAACAGCAACCTCATTCACAATTAATGACAAAGACCATCATTAACCACAGAGGAGCACAAATACCTGAAAAATATCAGCCAATATATATATTCACAGTTTGAAGTGATAAATTATGTCTTAAAATCATGTGCTGGGAGGTGGAGAAAAACTAGTAAAGTCAGTGAAATGCTAAAGCTGCAAAGATTTTGTTAATATAAAGGGCACTAAGCTGTAAAGTAGCCAGTGAAGCTTTATCCAAAATAGCAGCAATTTCTTTGGAGACAGAAAATAATCCAACCAAGCAGAGGAAGCTGAAGACATGTAAGATTAAAAACTACTTAAGTGGAAATAAATGTACACTAAACAACGAGAAAACAAAATTATTTCTTTTATTATTAAAAGTATTTATTTGAGGGCAAAACTACCTGAAAGCCTAGCCCACATTTTGTTCCATCCACCTATCTAGTGATTTTTCTTGCACTTATTTTAAATTACTGTATTTACTGCAGCTTATCGTAAAACAAATACAAGTTTGAATTGTGGAGATTGCAACTTAAAGCAAGTGCAGCTTTTAAGAATAGTGAAAAATTTTAAATTGATAGCTCCTAAACATTACATATGACTAAAAGAGTGTCAAATGCTAGCAACATTTATGGGGAAAAAATGGAGACATTAAACCTGGGCATTTGCAGACAGCTTTTATTATAAGCTTTTGCTTCATTACACATACACTTCAGCAAAACCATTTGACTGAAAACACTAAATATGATGTGGTATGAGGCATTAACAAAATAAATAGGGTCTGCTGATGCTCAAGATTTTGGAAATCTTTTCCATTTTGAGTTCAAAATCAATGTAAGAATGTGCTTTATAATCTGTCTGCATAATTTCATGTTGCTGTTCTTTTTCTCTAACTTATACAAATGTACCTGTGCTAGTGGCAGAGTTGCTTTGGCCTTCATCTGAATACTGGCAAGGATACTGCAGAGGTTCATCAGCTCCTGGAAAGTACTGTGAAAAAACAGTAATTATTTGATAAGAAAGTGATTAGCAATTGTTTTTAAATTATTTAAACAGTACCTCATAATTTATAAGTGCAAATCATATATTACATTTATAAGTTATTTAGAAGATAAATGGATGCAATTATTTTAAAAAAATTAATACATTAGATACAGTTATGACTTTGTTTATTTTCTCAAATCTATTATGAGTTATTATACCCCTCCAAGGAGGGTATATATATAAATATATAAAAGACAAATTATTTCCCTTCTCTACTGCAATAATTTTGGTAATTTTTGTCAAAAAGAGAGAGGCAAAAGAAAACATGCAAGCCCACCTCTGGACTGGGATGAAAGGCATAACTTTTAAAAATCAATTTCCCAGTTTACTATTTTAAGAAATTATTAAAATACTTAAATTTTTATACCCGCATCAAGTGTGTCATTATTTTAACGATTTCCTCCATGGATGGCCGTTGTGAAGGATCCTTAGACCAACAACGGGTCATTAAACTCTCAATTGGTTTAGGTAAATTTTTGATCAGTGGTGGCCGAGTACCTGCAATTGAAATTAGAAAACACAACCTTAATTTTTTTAAACAGACTCTAAAACAACTGAGAGTGTCTGATCTCTTCCCAGTATTTTGTTAAATAAATAAAAGAAATGCAGAGTAAATTGTAATCTGGATGAACTGGCTTGTACTTAATTTTCTCTCTTACAAACAAAAATTGACAAGAAAAGTTCCTTTGCACTACACAGCAGCAGTAGAAAAAAAAATTAAACTTTTCCTACAGCACAGGTTTGAATACATTCACTGACTGACCAAATACATACAGCATATTACAAAGGCTAATGAAATGTTACTTCTTTCTGAAGAATAAAGTTCTAGGCCAAACTAGGAAGTAAGGAAAATAGTCTTTGGTTCCTATGCTGTATTCACAAGAAAAAAAAAAAAGAAAAGAAAAAACAAAAAAGAAAAAACCCAAAAGACCTGAAGTATTTCAAAAGCTGATTTTGCTTTTTCGACCATCCAGAAAAATTATTAGGCACTGGAACTACCAATTTTTTGTGATTTTTTCATGGCCTATACTCATTTTTAATAACATGTTACCTCAACTATTGTATAACTATTCAGCTGGTTTTTGCTTCATCGTCTTATTACAATTTCAATGAGAATAATTAATGGACAACCAGTTGTGTTTGATCTCTGAGAGACAGTGACAGTTTGCAAAGAAAGCAGTAAGTATTTAAGAATATATTAAACAGAACAACTAATATATGAAGTAAGAATCCCACAATAGTTTCAAGTGAGATGAAGTGCACTTACACTTCCTTTCTAAGAAGAAAGAAAAAGAAAATAGAAAAATATAAAAAAGATAAAATTTTAATGCAAAAGTAGGTACAGATAGGGAATTTTAAAGTATTCTCCCATACCTTACTGAGGCTTCCTGATTTACTACTAGATTTACACTTAGTTTTACAGTTAATGCTTTTATGCAAGGTACTTATCACTCCTAATCTAAATGTCCAGTGTCCTTGGAAAACTGGAGAATCTCTTTCTTGGTTAAAAAATGGCATTTACAAACATCTCTCTTGGGCATTATTACAACTATAATATTCATTGATTCTATCACTATCTGCCTCATTCTCTTCTTTGAATGGGGTATGCCTGTGCTCACCTTATGCTTCTATCATTTACTACTGAAGCAATGACACTCAGGCAGAGTACCAGCCTTCATTGCTTGTTTGTTAATTTTTTCTCCCAGAAGGTTTGCGCTTGCTGTGATGTTGTCTTTCACAAACGGCAGAAACTCTTTGCAGACATTCAACAAACTACTTCACTATCATTACTAAAAAAATTCTATTTGGCCATGGTACCTAAAAACAGTAAAGCAGTACAATAGTTACAACTCTAGCATGAAGATATCACAGTCTACTCTACTACCTGACCAATGTTACATGACTGCTTTAAAGAAAGCAGTCCATTTGAACATAGCCACTGTGTCCTGTTCAGTCTAAGCTCCTGGAAATCTGTCCTGTATAGTATCTAGCACAGTAGAGTGCTGCTCCATGACTGCAGGTACCTAGGCATGAAAGTAAAATCATTCAAATAGCAGAATGAAAAAAATCAACCCCCCAAACATCACAGATGAAAAACAAAAGTAACATTTTTAATGCCTAATGGTGTTGGAGGAGGTTTCATAGTTTCTAACACTTTTAAACACAGGTTAAGTTACTTAAAGTTACACATTTCTTGTAGAAGTCCAATTAAAAAAAAACAACATTATTCAGCCACGTAAGAAGCTTTTCTCAGATCACCTTTAAAATGAAGTGTTGTAATAGTGAGGACATTGCTCTTCATCCTTCTTTGTTCATACACCAGCAGTTACACGATAGCAAGCACTAGGTAGCAGCCAAGTAACTCAAAATCCACACTGACACAAAAGTGGCAGTGTCTAACTATTTAGTCTTTGTGACAAAAATGTGATAAAAATATTTAATGATGCACAAAATGGAAACACTAGTAATTTAAAGCTGTACAGTTAAGAGTGTTTAGCAAATTTAAAGGTCATATACACAACTTCAAATGCAGTAAACTATTTTCAACTCACCATTGTGAACTGCCCACATTATTCGGAAAGCTGGACCACCAATCTCATCAAAAGGTTTCCTACGGGTGATTACCTCCCAGAGAATAATACCCCAACTGAAAACGTCACATTTTTCACTGTAATTACTACCTGGAAGAAAGCCATCAATATCATTTGACTCTTTTCTACGTAACATGTCATAAAGAAATACAGTTTGAGCAGATTACAGAATCAGCTTGGGAAGAGCTCCAATATCACTGAATCCAACCTTTCACTAAACACTACAATGTCAACTAAACCACAGCACTAAGTGCCATGCTGAGTCATTTCTTCAATGCTTCCAGGGATGGTGACTCCACCACTCCCCTGGGCAGCTTGCTCCAATAAACAAACAAACAAACAAACAAATAAATAAATAGCTTTACATACTTACTTTCACTTCACATTTACTTTGTTGAGAAAAGACAGTTTTCTAAAGCTGGCTGATTCATGCTAACTTAAGTCAGAAATCACTTGACAATATGACTGTTAAGAATGCCTCTCTCTGAGAATCAATCCTTGGAGTCATCTTGAAATGACAAAATGCATCAGTTTCCTTATATAATATAAACCGCAATTTATTAGGCTGCTGCATTCAGGATCTAATTGATTATTTTTGTTTCCTCTAAATATTCTTCAATTAACTTCTTCCAACCTTAGTGACAATATGCTAGCTGGTATCATAGGTCATATCCATTACTCTTTATTAATTATAGGTCTTCAGAAGAACTACTAAGTTACCATATGAATAAATTCAGGAAAGTCCTCAATTCCTCACTATCCGATTTCCTCCTGATTTATTATTATCATTCTTTTGTAATGTCCTTACTTAATTAAAATTCTTTGACCATAAGTTCAATGTTTCTAAGACTCCTAAGGTGCTGAAGACAGGTAGGTGACATAGAATAATAAATAAAAATGTTTAGAGGCTATAAAGAAAAAAATGTATACTTTGTATCCATAACTCATGCAAATGCTAATAAGAAATGTGAATGGCTGACATGAGAATAAATGTGTGAATATAAATTATAGGAGATTTTCTCATCTATCTTCAAACAAGGATTAAAATTGGCATATAGTGGCCAAGAGATTTTTTTGTTTATACCTAATCAGAAAGCATTATTTAGACAAATCATTTCAGTAACACTGGAATTCAGTAAGTCTAGTTTCATGTGAATACACACCACATAGCAACAGGCTCCATCCACTATCTGTGAGCCAGCTTCCTCTGCCCCCATACCTCTGACAAACTGTGCAAGGCAAGCAGCCTGTTCTCTGGCCAGTTCTTCCAGCCCAGCCAGTTTGCAAGACAAACACAAGAAACAGGCTGCAGCACGAACCACAAGCCCTCTTTAAGTGAAGGCACTAATTTGGACTTTATATCGCAAAAACTCTTTGCACCTGTATCAAAGTAGCTGAATGTGGCTAATGAGTTCAAAAGTTACGTAAAAGAAAAACAAAGTCCGCTTTATCAGTCAGCTTATTTTCAAAGATGCTGGGGGAAACAGCAGCGGATCACTAAGGGAAACAAAACAGTCCGTAAGTAGGACTTCTGTAACACATAGCCTGTGAAACTAAAGTAGTACTATTCCCCTATTTGAGGAACAAAATTCTACTTTGTGGCTGAAATTCTGAAAAGTGAGAGTCCAAAAGAAGTGAGAAAGTATTTTGTATTGTTTCCTTATGTGAGAAACAAGATTGGATAGACACAATAATTCCTCAATTTAGCCAATTATACCAAAGCAATTTTATTTTTTTTTTAATAGTTTATTCTAATGGGAGTTCTGATACTGGAATTGCTCTCTTTTACTTCATCCTGATCTATATCACATTATTTTCATTTAGATTACTTGATCTGTGCAAGGCTGTAGGTACCCTAATGTTTAAAATGGGACGAAAAAATTTAATATTACAGCAACTACTTCACTAAGTGCCATGTTCTGCAACATGATTTTCATGCCCATATTGCTCTCATCCAGAAACTTTACTACTAGAACAGCACCAAAGTAATATTAGCCTTTATTCCACTGTTGAATTCTGATGCAGTAACACAAGCAAAGAAATTTTTAACAATTTTGACATTTGAAGTGGTTATTTTAGTAGTTTAATGACTGTTTCAAGCGTAATTTGATATGCTGCATTGTAGAACATGCATCATACTAGATTCTGTCCTTGATACTTCTGTTTTTATAATGATTTGTCTATTTATCAGTAAATGCTTTCAGATAAAAGTACATAAAAACAACTGTAAACTGAAGGCTTCTTGCTGCTGTCCAACAATAACTGCAATACAAGATTTCTTTGTTCTACCTGGCTGGATTAATACATCAGAGGAACTAGGATATGAACTGTAAATCCCTGCTACAAAACTCTTATTTATATCCATTTTTAAAATTTTTCACTAAAAAAATCTAGCTTTAACACTGATTTTTCAATTGCTTATTTCTAAAAGAAAAAAAAATCTCCTATTTATACAATTTAATTTAATAATAACAAGTATTAAGAAAAGCAGCAGTCCAGGCTAAAAAAATTGAGGAAGTGCCTGAATATAAAATGACATAATGGAAAATTTTCAGGCATCAGAGTGAAACAAATAATCCTCGGGCTGGCACTCTAAGCAATATGGGGAAGAAAATGGTAACTTCAGAACAAAAGCTCCAAAGGTGATGTTTGGGAAGAATCCTAAAACTGTATATGCACAGTCTCTGGAATAAGGACAGTAAAAGAAAAAATGCCACTTGGATCCAGAATCTGAGAAACCACCCCTGTACATAGGCACTTGCCAAATATATCAAATTAAGGACACCTGCTTCCTAAAGCAGGAGGATGACTTTTCCAGACCATTGCTAAATTGCATTGATAATTAAAGTACAGACAGGTTAAAAGGTGTTTAATCTGCAATTTGATATCTACAGGATTATTTATTTGATAATCATGCAGCAATTATAGGTATCTAATTATCAAGTATCATCAGTCTTCCCCAATTACACTCCACGAAATAGCTTGTTTTCCTAATTAAACAAATTAAATAGTATTAACAAGTTCCTCAGCATGTAGGAAAGAGGAAGTACATCAAAACTCTAGATTACACAAAAAGCAGATGAAGATGGGTGTTACAAGAAAGTGGAGGATCAAAAAAGGAGGCAATTATGTTCAATTTAGAGACTCTAACAGGGAACTCTGAAGTTAAAAGCTGATCAGAGTAGAGAGTGAAAGTAATGATAGTGTATTTAGATGACAGAAGAGTTTGAAATGATTTAAGAATCTCAGAAACAGCAAAATTGTGGGGAAAGAGCCCTCTGGCTGTATTTTACTTACTTACAAAATAAGAAACTGCAGCTGTCTAAAGGTACTCCTTATGCAAATCTCAGCAATGACAAATAAAGGTTCCACATCTTCATGTAATTAAATGTCTAATATTTACATGAGAGAGTTGGTTCAGTGCTGCTCTTCAAACCTCTGCACAATTATTTGACAATATACACTTGTACAGATTTAAAAAAAATGTTAGACTTCTGCCAAAAATTTTTCAGTTGTTACTTCAAACTTACTAAACTTTAAAGACTACATGAAGCTCTTATTCTTACATCTATTAATTCACAGTTGCATCCCTATAAAGAAAATGCAATATTAACACTGAATTTTTATTACCTTCAAAAACTTCAGGTGCCATCCAAGCAGCACTTCCTTTGTTGTTGGTCATGTGTGTTTGAATATCACAGGCTGTACCAAAGTCACAGATTTTTAGAACTGTCCCCCCAGCTACCAAGAGCAAACTGTCAAAGAAACAAAAAGGCTATTAAAATTGTAGAATAAAATAGTCTGATAACAAACCACTGATTTTTTCAATCCCAACAACTATCATTTTAATGTAGGTGAATATCTTAGCCTTTGTATCTCAGTGCTTTGTTTTATAGTCTGGGAAATATAGAAGGTCATTTGTGTCTAATGTGAATGTATTAAATATTTTAAAGCAATCCAATATATGTTATAATTTATTAATATTTCTACATGCTAGATTTTAAATTAATATCTTTAGCCATAGTAAACCACTAAGCATATAGTGACAAAAGTAGACTTTCAGATGCCAGGGGCTGAAAACCAACAAGTGCTGTAACAACTTTACCAAAAGAAGAACAATCTAGACTCCCACTAATGTCAGTCAACATAGCAATTTAATTAAATAGAAGCACTTAAATTTATATGTGAGCAACTCTCTAAATCAGAACTGGAGAATACAAGAAAGAACTAAAGATTTAAATTGTGGCTTCATGTTATAATTTTACTGGTAATAACTGCAGATTACCACCAAAAAGGGATGATTCTGCTGATCCCCAAATATCTGTTTCTGTCTAATCTGAGGAGCCAGATCTGAAGCTGTAATATGAGCCAGATAACAAACTGAAGGGGTAGAAAACTATTAAATTTTGTTTTGGTGGAAAGTGACGGGAATGTCTGGCAGGGATAGTGGAAGAGGCAGAAGGAGGGGATAAAGAAGGATGGTCATGTGGCGAAAGAGCTCTAATGCAACAGATTAAATATGACATTAGAATCAACCAACCTCTCCACAATGTTCTGCCACTGAACACCACAACCATTCCAAAACAGGAAGATTTTAAATGCCTCTGATTAGAAGGCCTATTCCTAATAAAATCCTCTTCCATTATGCAGGGCAGAAGCAGGGTATTTTTCCAATTTAACAGAAAGTTATGGAATACAGTTAATTTTCTGTATCATAAACCATCTTTCTGTAACTGAAGTTTCAAATGTACAGCTTTCATTTGGAATACAGTACATGCAAAAGTTAGTACCAATTAAAGGCATTTCTTTTAAAGGCAATAAAATTATTACTAATGATCTTAAATACCAATTGTAAGAAAATATGAAAAATTAACTATAAACCTACTTTGGTGGTTTCAGGTCTCTGTGAATTAGAGCCTTTGGTTTCATACTGTGAAGATATGCCACTCCTTGAGAACATTGTAAACACCAACTCATGGCATGTGCAGCAGTATAATGAGGCAGAGGTTCAGCACCATGCAGTACTGCAAAACAAAGGCACAAACTAAAAAGAACTTTATTGCATATTACAATAGATATAATGGAGTTAACAAAATACCAGTCAGAAAGCTCTATGGAATCTAAGTAATCACCAACACCTCATTACTGCAACTAAAAATACCGTTCTGCAGACTGTTAAAATAACAGAAATGTCAAAATACTTCCTACTTTTTTAGTATGCTTTCCATGATCATTTATGTTAAAATTCAGCATGAAAAGTGTTGCTTGTTCTCAGCTATCGCTGGTAAAGTCTGTGTTAAACAAATGCCCAGAGAATTTACAAATTAAGGAAGAATGTTTTCAGATGTTCCACTGGAAAATCTTAAATTATTTGTATAAAATATAAGAAACTGCTATCAAGAACAAATCAGTGAACTGAAAAGAAGTTTTAAAAGGCACATTCCCTTCCCCTTAAAATTATTTTAAGAATTTCAAAGAACCACATAAAAGTTGGAAGAGACTTCTGGAAGTCCACCAAGCAGGTCAAGCAGGCCACCTCCAGTCGGTTGCCCTGGACTGTGGCCTGGAAGGTGGCTTCTGAATAGCTCCAAGAATGCAGACATACTTATGAAATAACTTGTAGTTTAGATGATGTTTGCCCTAATACTAGCACTTTAAGTCCAGGAAGTTGAAATGATACTCACCATTGTACAGAGAACCTCCTTCAGCATACTCCATAACAAGACACACCTTTGGGGGAAAGGTGACAAAAAAAAAAGGCATATCTTCAATGCAGAGACAGAAAACAGCTTTTGTAAACTGAAAGAGAAGTTCTTTGAGAGCAACTGCAAAGACTCCATATCTAAGCTCATGGAAAATACATCAGTCAGTTTGAAATGTAAGAAAAATCAGTTTTACACTTAGTTCTCATTGGAAGTTAGATAATAAAAGAATGACCTCTCTCCTCCTCAGACTTAAAAAGCAAATACTGTCTTCAAACTGCAGTTCATTGTCCTTTACTTTATTCCTTTAGTGGCTTACAAAAAAAAATTAGTTAAATACCATGCCAGAAGAATTTCACTACTACTAGGAAAGAAAAGGGATGAAGCATTATTTTAAGCAATTAAACAGTCCCTACAAGAATTAGCTAAGGATACATCTGTTCTGTTACAGTACCCTCTTTTCTGCTTAGAGAATTTGTGAGACCACTTGCAGCTATGACAGAAAGCAAGCAAATCCTGAAAATTGCATGTATGAAACTAGGAGCTGATTTACAAGACACAATTGTGTGTTGATAATGTATTTCAATTTTGTATTGATTTGTGATTAATAGGACTGTAGATATGAATGTAATTATATATGCAATACACTAGATGCCATTTTGACAAACTGAAGTATAACTGGTGTTTAGAAACAGATTTGGGGTGTTCTTGAAAGAATATATTTTTCATAGCAGTAGAAAGGAAAAACAAATACCTGAAAATATCAACCAATCTACACATCTGTGTATTTCCTTATTATGGCTAAAACGTGAAAAATATATAAAATACACATTTTTAATATAAAATTCATGTTCTGTGCATTGATGCTTGCATATGTTAAGCTAGTCACCTTTTGTCATCGGATATAAACTGTAACTTACTGGGTTTAGACAGGCTCCATATAACTTGACAATATTTGGATGGTTTACTCGTGACAGTTGTCGAAGCTGCAATACAAATCACACAGTTTCAAACCATGGGAAAAAAAGGCTAATGCTTTATTTTCGTAGCTATAAAAATACACCACAACAGCAAGTACAGTTTTCTATGTCTGTATAAGCCCAGATGGTGATTTTAGAAATTACAAGACTTACGTAATTCTTTGCATTTCAATTTATGTAATCAGGTTTGTGTCAAACTAGAACTATGCTTTAAACGAAAGTTTGAAGAAATTACATTTAAAGAAAGTATTTTTGTCAGGCTATAGTAAAATCACTCAAGTCACATGCACTGTGCAACTATGCTGTCTATAGATTTCATGCTCTTCCTGGAGCCTTCAATTTTGGGACTACATAAAAATTGTCTGATTAAATGAAAAAAATCAGTCATACTGTCTGTTTTGACAATATAGAGGGCAAAAGTTCTAAAATCCCCAAGCCCACAACTCTATAAAATAATTTAATATTAAAATGACATAGTTCCAAGAACCTAGTACTATTTATATTGACAACTGCAGTATTTTGCAGTGGATTTTTTTACCAGTACATACTAGAAGCAAGCAAAAAGCAATTTTTTTTCCCTTTAGACAGACTACAGAAGTAGTTTATGCTGTCTAGAGAGCAAATGCTATTTTTTCTATACACTTCAGAAGATCTAAAAAATCAGAACGAAATATTACACTGATGCTTGCACTGTGCAGGGTTTCCTGAATAGCAGTAATTACTGAAGCATTTCTGGTATTATCTACTCAGATCTCTTTCGAATACAAAAATTCCAAGAGACCGATCAGATCTATACAGCATTAAACCAGATTCAGATGAATAGCCTTAATAACTTTCCATCATAATAAAAAACATATAAAGATTTACAGAAAGGCCTATTACTAACATAAAGGCCTATTACTAACTACTGCCACATTTTACTAGATAGTTCTAAATTTAAGAGTTTTATTTTTAACGTATTTTGTGTATCCTGAACATCCTAAGTTATAACTGAATAAATAGTAAGCAGCATGTCACAATATATCCAATTTAAATTAATCTTTTTATTCTACAAAATAGTATGTATGTTAGGAAGTTTATCAATATATCTGAACTACTCAAGATGTTTTTAAAGAAGCAGACGTTGAATGAAAACAATGATTGCCTTTAAGGTAGCAACATACTTATATATAAGAAAAAAATTAATCAAATTATTAGAACTACTGAAAAAGTTCAGTTTCAAGTATCAACCTGATTGTATTGGAGAACCTATGCTATGGCCCCTGGAAGTGCTAATCAACTCCAAGGTGTTGGTGGGTATTCGAGCTGCACCCTTACTTCAGACTGGGAAAGAATCTAAGAACTGTTATTTCCCTAATTGTGTGCCCTTGTGTCTCCCACACTCCTGCTTTTCAGTTTTTATGAGAAGCAAACTAAAGAAGCTGCAATGTGCTTTGACAGGTCTTCTATTCTGCAAGACAAGGGTCCAGGCCTGAACTGGGTACCACAGGCAGCATTTATCTTGTGATGAAGGCAGTTTTTAGTACACTAAATGCACCCATGAATTTCAGGAAATAAACTCTACCAAACCCCATAGTTTCCATCAAACATACTGTACCTCTACAATGAAGGCTTTTCTTTCAGATTCACTTTCTATCTGTTTAATGGCTACATCTTTAGCTCGCCATTTTGCCTTGCAGACCACACCAAAGGCTCCCCTTCCAACAACCTAGAACAAAATACAAAACACTAGAATTAAAACTTCATTTGCTGTGCAGGACTTCACAAACAGAAAAGAAATTTAATTTAGAAAACTGAAGATACACAGGGTTGAGCTTTGCAGTAGGAATTGAATATCATGCCATCAAAGCATACCTAGTCTTAGCTAAGCTTGCTCAAGAGATTTACGGAAGAATTGGAAAACACATATACAAAATATTTTATTACTAATGTGCAGGGACAGTATTTCAGAAAACTATCACCTCAATTATTTAGAGTAAGATTTGCTTAGAAGAAAATTAGAGGAATGAGACTAGTTTTTTTTAGGTTTCACCCATGAAATGATATCTATCTGCTGTGTTTGCTTGTTCTTGCTAAAAACAGGAATTAAGACTTATGAAATTTAAATGCATACACAACTGCACAGGACCATGACAAAATCAGGACAAAATGTTCAGTGTGCTCAAAATTATCACTTCATTTTCTTACAGATGACTCAAGGGTGTGATAGCAGTAAATTATCCTGCAAGTCCTCCAAGAAAAGCACAGTGTCTATAAACTAAGCTGTCCCTATTTCTGTTGAAACCTGCTTCCTAGCTTATTTAGAATTAACATTGCCTAAAACTATGAAAAAAACCAACTCCAGACAAGAGTCATAACTCTCCTACGTAACTTTGCAAAAGCAATACCAGCAACTTCTGCATACTATAGTATTCAAGCAATCTTTAACCTTTGCTGTGAAGAAGCCCTACCACCACCATTATTTAGAGTAGCTCTTTGAAACCAATCATAGAAATTAAAGCAGGATAGAAAGAAGGTCACTTTCAGTTACTGGTGAATTACACATGATGTTTAATTGAAAAGTCACTTATTTTAATTGTTGCTCAGAGGAAAAACGGCAACATACAAGAATAACGACAAAAAACATGCATGTGAGATGTAAAATTGAAATGAAGGTGTTGCCAAAACAGTGCCACTACTGGAAAGCACAAACAAGTGCGTTATTACTCATATGGTCAAAAGAAAATGTTGAGGAGTTGGAAACATAAGGCACACACAGGCACAGAAGGAAAAGGACCTCCTCTAAATCCAAAAAATGCAAGGCAGGCAAGATGAGGAGCAGGGAGGAGAAACAAGGAGTTGACTACCATTTATTCATTCACTGTAATTAATTCTTAGGTTAGGTTCTTACTATGTGCTTTCCAAATAGTGAAACTGATTTCCCCTGGGAATGGGATGGAAAAGGCTGCAGGTGCATAACTCAAGACCAGCTAAATTGTCATGATGGATATCAGAAAGTCCACAATCAAGGCCCCAAACTGAAGAGATGAAAAATATAAATTAAAGAAACCCATCAAGATCTTGCATTACGATAGATCAAAAAAAAGAAATTATCCTTAATATTTCTTAAAAGTTTCATGTGGATATTAGAGACAGCTGCCCATGACAGCCAAGGTGACCAATGGCACTTTCTTCTTCTGGTTTCCTTACTACTATAAGAAATATTTTTCTCTTTTACATTACAGCACGCACTTAACCTTCCAGGAGTTCCTGCCATCTCACCTTTAATTCCACAATAGTGGTTCACAGACTGAGCCTGTGATATGATATACACAGGAGATGCACAGAACATGCACCATTCTGCTCCATTAAAGAACAGGACCTGTTGATTGTAACCTCATCCCCCAGCCAAAGTGCAAGGGCCTTGCACTTCGTGTTGCCTTGCTACGTTTCAAATATCTAACACTAACTATTTTCTTGCATTCCACAAGTAAGGTTGGAAACACCAAGCCATATGAATGACAGATGAGCAGCCTACAAAAATAGTACATATAAACAACCTGGAAACAATGAGTCATTGGAAGACATAAAAGTCTCAAACAGTCTTTCTTATTACTTCCTTTTCTCTCCCAGACCACGTTTTGAATAAAATTGCCCATTTTCTTGCAGTTGGTAAGCCCCTCACCTTCTACTGCCACAAGAAATGTCCATTACAAAGCCTCTACCCACCTTGCATAGCACATGACCAAACCTACAGAATAAGGAAAATCTCATCAGTCGGTGTGTGTGCCATAAGTCTCCATTTCACAGAAATGGTGATTAGTGAGCACATAAAAATCCACCATAAAAGCACCTGGGAAATGCTAAGGACAGTTAATAAGAGAAGGATGCCACAGAGCAGCTTGTGCAGGATGAAGCGTATTGGCAGCAGCAATGCAGTTCCCCATCTGCTGCTCCCCTACACCATGACGGAATTCAAACAGGGTTACCCAAGTGAGTGGGAAGAACCCTCCCTTCCACTTAGGGAAAAGGAGAAGGGCATATAATGAATTCCCTTAGGCCTTACGGTGCAAACCTCTGTGAGACACCTTTTAGAAGGTTCCTTTTCTGAATATACCTTTTCTCATACTCTTTCGCAGTTTTCAACTACAAATCTGTTTAATTTAATCCAGTGACAGAAACAAAAAGTTATTTGAAAACAGTGCATATTTGTGATGGGCCAGGCTTACATTTTTTCTGGCTATTCATATCTTTTCCTGATGAAAAGACTTGTATATGTCCATATGTATAAATAATCATATAAATATGATTTTAATATTATTATTACGCAATATATACTACATTTTTTTTCATTAAATATATGTATTTTTCTGATGTATAATAAAAAAAAGAAAGCCCATGTATCTCTTCCATTTGATTCCACATGGTTAAATTCAGTTCATAAGTCAATATAAATGAATACTGTTCCCCTGCCGATAAATCCATGACTATTTGCAAGTTTCATCCTGAGAACTGGAACATATATTTCCATCATTTTTCGATGTTGTTGTATATTAAACAATGTTTCTATTAAATGAAGAAACTAATGGAAACAAGTATACTGCCCAATGTAGTGTTTTACATTGGGCCATGAATGTCACAATATTCGGGTTTTAGCTGAAAAGTGGAATAAATTCCAAAAACCAGATGTACTTTAAGAAGTCCCACTGATGACTGGGGAAAAAAAAAAAAAAAAAATATCAGTGTCGAGCATCAAGAGGAGGTGTTTACCAGGCAATCTAAATATCATTTACATAATAGAAAGCTGCGAGACCATCAGGTATGTAAATTTTATTGTTGGTGAAAACAGTTGGATAAATGATTATGGAGTCAAGGTTTCAAAACAATTTATCAGTGACTTGATGCCTGCTTAGGCAGAGGGTTGAACTTGAGAAGAGGACATGAATGCGGTGAATATTTACCTAGGATACAGGGAAAACAGAAGAGCTGATCCTCCATTAAAGCAGCTCAGGCTCTTGGATAGCACATGAAAGGAGCAACCATCAGAAACAATGACAGATCCAACACAAATTTAAGTTTCCTATATGTGAAAACTCAATGGCTTAAGTTTTCCTACTTAATCTGGAAAAAGTAACTTACTCATAGCAAAAAACTCTGTACAATTGACAGAATGCAGCTTGTGCTGGAGTCCATTTACATATCATTTTCTTCCCTTAAATTTATTCTTTAATGAAGTAAGTCAAATATTGTCAGAACGGTTTAAACACTATGTAGTTTTCTTCAGCGCTGGAACTAAGTAACTTAATATCACAGGAGGGAGGCACTGCCTGAACTTTAGTTTCTTCATGCTCATTCCTTCTTGTCCCCTGCTGCTGGTGCCACACCATATGTTTGGGCACTAGCACATATTCGGAATTATATGAAGCACAGTTAATGGAATTATTGACACAACAAATCAATAAACAGCAGTTGATCTGCAGCACTATGTATATTTGGAAAATGATCTAAAAATAAACACATTCTTTTGGTAAAAGATTCTGTTCCTTTAAATATCGTCTAGGAGAAAAAAGGAAAAATACAGGGCAGATGAGACATTTAGAAATAGAGTAAGAACAAGTCTGCTTCTACCTTACTCACAGAAGAGAATTAAGTTTGTCAAAAAACACTTGGTACATGACACAAAAACATTTTAAACTGGAAGTAATACTTAAAGAGAATCAAAGATTAAAAGTGTATTACAATTTATTCTTCTACCTGTAAAATGCACACCAGTAAAATGTTACATTTTACTGTGTGACAGTGACATAGTGAAGGACAGTGCCACTAGCATGTTTTCCACATAATGTATTTAGAGTCTTATTTAAAGAATATGAACCATACAAGAACCCTGGAACAAGCATTACCTCTGTCTCTGTGTACAAATAGTATCAAATGCTGTACATAAACAAAGATACATGATACTGACTTGTAAGTATGTAGACTATACTGACTGGTAAGTTATGTAGACTAGAAATCATGCAGGAAATAGAGACTGCAGATATGTTAAGACCTTAAGGATGTATTTTGACCTAAGGGATGTGACCAAAAATTTCCCCTCCCCCAGTAAAACAAGAAAAATGCATCTCTATTTATTCAGATGCACCATAAACCCCTAACAAATGTCAAAACTTTGGAAGAATAAATTTCAACTATTCATTAACTGCACAGGCTTTCTATTAACTCAAAAACATAAAAATGCAAAGTTTTTCTCTCTATCCATAAAGTTTCCATGTAAGGTAGTTCTGCATGCTAGATACCTAGTGCTTTTCTTTCTAAAAAAAAACTTGCTGGATATATAAGACAGCAATAAAATATAATAGCTCTCTAGTTAGCAGACGTAGTATTCTTCGGAGACCTGACTTCATAATTTGCAGTATCTACTGCACAACATGCTCATTTATGATATTGAGAAGCAAGATAAGAAGTTACAAAAATCCAACAACAGAAACACAACAAAACCTGTGCTTCCAAAATGAAAACAGGCTTTAAGTTATGTTTAATATCTATGTTGCTTTGTGTATTTGGATATTTGTTAATGAAGTGGTATGTATGCAAACTGAACGTTTGGCTCTCTCAAGCTCCAGACACTAAACAAGATGAATGGAAAAAAATGTTCAATAATGTGTTCTAAAAACACAAAAAATAATCACATTTTAAAATTCAGTTGCTTCTACTCTCTCTGTCTACCAGAGCTCCAGCACTACCAATAAAGTATACTAATATTTTCAGGTTTTCACATATCTGCCTGTATGAAACATGGAGCAGAAATTAAAAAAAAAAAAAAAGTGCCAAAAGAAGCCACGAACAACAGTTTAGAACTTCTAAAAATATATGCCCACACTTTGTATCATTCATTCAACTAGCCTCAAATTCCAGCTTTGGTTCCTCTGTGTGTGCTACGCTTTATTAAGTAGGTTGAAGCAAATCGGCCCCGTGCCACAAATGACTGTGGCCAATACCCTGGCAGCACTTTTAGGAAGGAGTTCAGATCTATCTGCCAATTCTTACAGCTATGTTCTTTGACTGGTTAAGTTTATTTGTACTAGTGTGAGCACAACTCTAAGTGTTGATTTTCTTTCTGGGATTCATACAGTAATGAATAAACCTCCAAATCTTCTCCACTCCCTCACCCCAAAAACCCCTGTAAGCAACCCTAATAATTTGAAGTAAATGAAGTAATTTAGCTGAGATTTAGTTTCAAAGTTTCAACTTAGAAGTTATGCAAAACACCGTGGGGAAAAAATATTTCTTCCTGAAAGAAACTGGTTATTAAAATCAACTTAGATTCTTAATAAATATAGGCAAATTCTGCTTGACAAACTCATACGGTTGGTCCCTATCTAGGGTTTCACCTGTTAGAGCTGTATAACACTGTACAGTTTTCATTCAGTGGCTTGCCTATCTGAATTTAGTTCTAAGAACTAATTATTTTTCAGCTTCTTTAGAACATGTTTATGAAGAATCAAAGTATCATCTTACATGTTCCTGAAATGATAGAATGATAGAATGGTCTGGGTTGGAATGGACCCTATAGATCATCTAGTTCTAACCCCCTTGACATGGGCAGGGACACCTTCCACTAGACCAGGTTACTCAGAACCCCATCCAACCAGCTCTTGAAAATTATGTTTCCAGAAATCCTTCCTTTGCTCTGGACATGTAACCAACCCTCACCACATTTTGACAGCTCAAGTCATTCCAAGAAATGCATGCATCGCATATAAAACAGTTTATCAAGCTATACTTTCATTCTGGCTTATCACATACTGAAAAGCTTTTACACACTGATAGGGTTTTATACATCTGTCTCGAGAACTGAACTCATTTTAATTACCAGCAATTTAAAAACATTAACAGAACAACTGTCTGATACTCTGGTATGAATCAATTTGTTTTGTTGGAGCAGCCCAGAGAGTAGATTATTGTTTTAGAAACAAGATGTTGGGTAATGAGGCACTCAGGGTACAGGGCTCTAACATGAGCTTTCTGGGCTGGCACTGTCTAAAATTACAGGATTTTGGAAGAAAAACAAATCAAAAAACAAACAAGTATTCTGCAACCAGGAAAATACTGGTAACAATCTACTGGGTGGAACAAATAAGGGACACATGAAACTCGCTCTATTGTTTTAGACTTTTTCTTAGGGAAAGGCACTAGACATAGTTTTTAATCTCATAAATATGTTTTTATCTCATAAATATGGATCCTGCTATCACCACTGGAACAGGAAGATCTGTGATGTTTCTTTCCCATCTGCTCTTTACAAGACTGAAGTATGAGTCTCTTTTACGGGATGCAAACTGATTCACTGAATATATCTGCACATAGAAATGAGCGTAAAGTGTCACATTAAGAGTTTAACTAGCTTATTAGCCATCTTCTAACTCACTGCACAGTAAATTTCATCCACATGGAATTGGTGTTGCATAACTTCTGCTATAAATTCACACCCCAGCTGACACTTCAGCTATTTTCTTATGTAAATGAATGAAGAGAATCTTCCTTTGGTGTAACTCAAGTACATTTAAGTAGTTATTTGAATTAATTCAGAAATTTATTTAGAGTAAAATCAGAGAAAATACTGGCCTATGTTTTCACCATGTACTTACTTTTTGTTTTTGAATACCAGCTTTGCACCTTGAAGTTTCACTGAAAAAAAGGCTGAGAAATTTAACTGACTTCAAATGGATTTTTAAGAAGCAGCCTTGGTTCTTGAGAACCAATCCTTCTGTACTCATATGTCAGATACCCAAGAATGCTGTTCAGATCTCAAATCACATCTGGTTCTTCTCCAAATTTCTTCCAAGTTTTCGGATTGGTATTCTGCAACTGGAGATGATCACCCAGGATACAGAAACAATACAGGTAGTAACAGCTCCATGTTCAAGAGCAGCTTACACAAATCTGCTTTACCTTCTAATGGATGTAATCAGTCACTGCATCTCACTAACTTTTAAAAAGTTAACTATATAAAAGGAAGCAAAACCCAGCTGCTTTGTGGTATTGCTCATTCTCATGCCTCTGAACCGCTTTGCTCCAGAATTGGAAGGAACACATGTAGTTCTCAGCACACTACTCAGTTAATGAAATTAATCAACTATTTTTGAAATAGTTAGTTGTTGAGACCTTAAGTAAATTTTCTAAAATAAATATTTATAAAGCTTACCTCTTCATCTCAAGGAAAACATTACCCTAATTCTCTTAGAATTAACCACTCCCCAAATAGATTGTTGAAAATAAACTTCACTGTAAACTGCAATATACCAGTAGCGCATTAAACAACAGTTTTCAAATTATTTACACTTTCAGACCATCCAAAAGTAACTTGCAACTATGCAAATATGGCATTAGCTTTTTAACTTGTCTAAATCAGGTAGTGACTGGGCAGGATTGCAGTATGCATGACCAGACATGTACCTCTGGCTGTGCAATACAAGGACACACACATCATGTGATGAAGAGGTCTCTTTTACCCATGTATGGGACTGTTACACAGTTACAGGTAGGGGAAAGCATGTGCAATTTTCAGGAAAGAGTGGTAGACTCTTCCTGTGTAGGGAGTAGGCAGCCAGAACAATTAAGAAACAAGACCTGTTTGTTGCTTAGATGTGGAAACTCCTCTGGGATGAAACAACAGGAGTGCTGTTCTAGATTTAAAGAAGAGGTTTTAAAACAAGGCTATTAGACTTTTTATTGTAGACTTTATTTCAGTTATATATTAGGTTTTATTTTTTCAGTTTCTAATGATTTGTCTAATACTAAAAACTTAAAATGGCCATTTTCACAATTGAAAACTTGCATAGAAAAATAGAGAGCACTTGTTTTATGTTGTTTTTCCCCTTCTAGTTTTGAAGATGCTCCTGATGTGTCACATCAATTTTGATTTGACTCCAGCTCTTTCATAAAAATTGCCTCTATGTTTTACCTCATTTTAAGCACTTGAAATAACAAAAAGGAAGACTGAAGCTGGAGACATGTTTGGCTGGTGGGAAGCAACACTACAGTTAGACATGTGTATGGTAGCTGAAGTGAAATAAGGTATATTCTTGTTTTTATCTTAGTAGAGTTCAGACAAACCTAAATGAAAGTGCACTTACAGATCTCACATTTATTAGTAAGGTCTCTGGGCCTGCAAGTATTCTAGAACTTCAATATCTATTAATAAACCAGTGGCAGAGTGGGACTGCTATCTGCTGACAAGACAGCCTTGATAATACAACAGCAAAGCTATGATTATAAAAGCATTTGAGCTTCCAGTGTAGATCTCTTAATACTTCATTTTGAAACATTTGAAGTTTGCCAAGCATAAATATGACCATTTTGAGATATTACAGCCACTTAAAATCCTTGAAAATTTCTGAGCCTAAAGGGAGAGCACAGAAAATCCTCAGCTAAGGATGTGTGTTTTGTTATGACTACGAAGTTGACTATTTGTGCTGAAACTGCATCATGAGTAAGAGGTCAACCCCCACAGCTCAAAAAAGCAAGGTCTAAGTATGACTTCCAATCTATCTGTTTTCTTGTAAAGTAAGTTTTATTTCTTGCTCTGTGCAATAACATTTAGACTGTATTTAGCACCAGGGTATCCCCAACATCTGTAAGAACTTCTGGGAGGACAGGTACACTCAAAATGCTATGCCAGCTGTGACAAGATTTTTTCATGGAGACAGCACTTTATGAGAGTTCTCTTGCTTATATCACATGAGTTTTGTTATCTCTACAAAGATACTGTGTTGATAATAATGCAACAATTGCATTAAACAAATTTCTACTTAGGCATTGTCTCTAGATACATTTTTGTGCTGACAGTTCTGTTTCTGTGAGTGCCAGGCAGATGTGTGGGACAGAGTCAAGCTCTGAGCGGTAAACCATAGAATGCTAAACTCTAGCTACACCAATTACACACTCTGCAGCTCCACATTTCCTATATGTAAAACAGCAATACAATCCTTGCTAACAACCTCCCCAAGAGTGTTCTGAGGATTAAAGATCTGTATAGCACTTTATTCAAAGGGCTGTGTCTAACACAGCAGATGTGATACTCGCTTCTATGAGCCATCACTGGGCACCTTTTTACGATGGATCACCCGCTTAAACTTTCTTCATTGTGTGAGAAACGCGGTCTCTCCTGAAACATGTGATGTGACCCCCGGCTATTAGTAAGTGTTGCAAAAACAACAAAAATACCTTCACTTCAGAATAGTTACATGCATAAAGGGAGGAGGAACAAACTAGACTTATACAAACAAAAAATATTATGATTGCCAAATTCACAGAAAGAGATAAAGGCAGTCTTTTGAAAGATACTGTCTGCTGAAAATTTCTAGAGCCTAGTGCCTGCTATGGCGAAAGCCACGATACTACCTGAATATAGCAGAAAGTGCCCTTGTACTCCATAGAAACATTGTAGATTTTAAGGTCCCTGAACTATCCCCAGGAGTCCCAAGCCCAGTAGGACAATTATGAACAAACCAGTATCTAGCAAACTACTCTAAAAACCTGAGAACCAGGTTGTCATACCTGTAAAAGCTACTACACAAAACTCCACTTCCACGAAAACTTTTAAAGGAAAATAGAGTAATTATTACTGAAAGAGAAAGACGGTAATCGACAAAAGCACAGAGACTGTTTCAGCAGTCTTGGATGCCTGGTAGGTCCAGACTCTACAAGCTGGTCTCACTAAACTCATTATGGATCTATACAAAGCAACTTCATTCCTGTAGAGAATTTAGCAGGGGACAAAGGAAAAAAACAGCAGCAATATTTTTGTGCAATTCTGAGAGTCAAACAACACTGTAGTAGATAGAGACTACTGAGCCCGTTACTAAAGCACGCAAGCCACCCTAGATCACACCCACCCTACTTTCACAGGAACCTCAGAGAGATGAAAGGTACACCTGAAATAATTTCACTATGTGATTTTCACTGAAGAAAAGCTTCCAACTTTGTTATACAGTAACTGAATGTCACTTCCTGGGTGACAGGCACAGGTCACATAAGAAAAGTTACATACCCGTGAGTGCGACAGCACTATCCTATGTTAAGAAAAAAAAATCTGTTTATCCTTACAGCTCACAGAGCTGTAAATTTAGCAAATGGTTAAGAGTGGTATGATCATTATATATACAATGGCTCAGTTTGGTGGCAAAAGGTGAAAGCAGGGGCGTAGAGAAATATAGATCTGAAAGAAACATTTGAATTAACAGTTCCCTCTTAACAACTATGTTTCCTACCTATACGAAAGTGGCTGGCAAAATGGGCGGCGAAACTTTTAAGTCCTGAATAAATCTATCCCCTTTAAATAAAACTCTACAGTAAGGCATCCAGCAGCACGACCGGCTGAAGCAAGCTGACACCTCCGCTCCCAGCCGGTCCGCCTTTGTTCACTGGTGCTATCCGCTGCAGCATCCACGGGAGCATAGAATCCCCGGTCAGGTACTCTGGGGGGGGTCCCGGCATACCGGCACACCCGGGAAGCCTCCGCGGCCCCTTCCGCAGGGGAGGGACGGCGCCGGGGGAGAACCCCGGGGGCGCTCGGGGTCTGCGCGGCGGGGTCCAGGCTGGCCGCGCCCGGGGACCGAGGGGTTCGGCGGGACCCTCACTCACCTCTTCCACCTCGATCTCTTTGTAGTCGATTTCTTCGAAGTTGAGGACCGGGGGGGTTTCAATCATTTCAGCGGAGGCGGCAGCAGACATGCCTCCTCTTTCAGCGCAGGGAGGAGAGGGGGCCGGGGCTACGGGAGGGTCCGGCACCAGGCAGGCGAGGGCCGGGGCTACGCGGGGCTCGGCGGCGGTTCCTGGCGCAGGTCGGGGTGGGCCTGGCCGAGGCGCCGTGGGGGCCACATCCGCGGCG
>VXBI01011585.1:222513-353064 GCA_013397375.1 Toxostoma redivivum
GCCGTGCGGCTCAGCTGGGGCTGGAGCGCAGATCCGGCGGGGTTCCCTGGCTGCCGGACACGGCCCTATCCCCATCCCAGGGCCGCGTGTTACCGCCGTGCGAGGGCGCCTTTTCCCTACGTATATAAATAAATATATATATATATGCATATGCCTTTTCCCTTGCATATATGCATATATTTCTGCAGGGCCTGGGGACGAAAGCAGCCCTTGTCCTCCTCAGCCGTGCTTTCTCAGGGGAAACCTGTACTACGTACAGGAGGGTGGCTGTGGAGTGGAGGGTAACGGAGCAGTTGATTCAAACACATGGTAATACAGGGATAGGACTCGGGAATGAACGTACACCTTTACTGCCCCCTCTCCAAAGGAGTCTTGACCCAATCTTTGACAGGGCTGGCTCCTGCTCCTGCTTCTGCTTTTGGCCAGAGCACCCACCCCGTTAGTGTTTTGGTGGTAAATGTCTCAGACTGGCGCTTCAGGGCAGTCCATGGTATGAAATTAGCGCTGAGATGAGTGAATAGGGCTGCTGTGTTCCCCTGAAACAGCTGTGCTCCATTTTGATATGTTTAGCCTTCAGGCTATATATAAAAAGTTATGTTATTGTACAATACTATTAATAGTATGTAATTTTAGTAGATCTAGTAAGCTTTCCTAGATCTTCCCCTACTAGCATGCTAGTGAATGTCTGTACTTCACAAAGAAGTCTCATAAATGCAGAGAAATCTGGTTTACAGAGCTAGCCTGAGAAAGTCACTTAGTTAACAAGGAAAAACATATCAAGGATGAATATGGGCAGTGACCTGATCTTATGGTGGCTCAGCTGTTGTTAAAAAAGCCAAAGTGAAAGTACCTCTATCAGAGCTGCTGCACTTTGTGACAGGTTGCCATTATGGTTTGTTCACTCCCCTCCTGCATTTTTCTGTCAGCTTTTGTAATTTGTCCAGGATTTTCAGATGTACACCAGTCCAGAAATCCCAGCCAAACAGTCACTTTGACTCTGTTGCACACAAGATGAAACTCGTATGGATGGCTGATTGGGTTGGTGCAATTGCGTCACCCAAGCAATCTGTGTGTGCGTGGGGAGCAGACTTGTGTGCTGAATGTGCTGACTTTCTGTTGCTTTTTGATTTTCTGATATGGTTTGGTCTAGAAAGATCTAAAGAGTCTTCTGTTAGACAGGGGAAGTTTCCAGGTACCACAAAATCTGACTAATATCTGCTTCATCCAGCAGTGGGGTTATTCAGAGCCACTACTCAGGTTGTTTATAGGTTTGGATGTTCATACTGACTCTGGCACCCCCTTATACCCAGTGAAGCATTTGATTTTCATTTTCTCAAAAGCCACTATTAGTGTACATCTTGCTGTGACACAGTCATAAAGAACTGTGTTTATATCTGGACCTCACAACTTCTTACAGGAAAGTGTAACACTGGTGTACACAGCTGCTACTGTCTCAGTTGCTGAGTGTGCCATACATTGATTATTGGAAGATAAAGAATATGGATTTCTGAGGTATTGAGAAAACTGCAAGTCCAATGAAAACCAGACTCCTTTCAGTCTGGTTCATACATCTTCATACTGGTTCATACTGGCTTCATACTGCTGGATGAATTGCTTCAGTTCTCTAAACACTTGTAGATCAAGACAAGGAACAGGAAAAGTCAACTGAAGCCAAAGAAAAGCCGTAAATGAAAAGAAAGGGAGGTGTGAAAATCTATCACTACTAGTCTTGATACCTAGTTGCAATCCTGAGCATGGTCTGAAGCCAAAAGCTTAAAATTTTGTTTCTTTTTGGACACACGCTTTGGGGACAGTGAACTGCATCAGTACTTTTTGGAAAGATGGCCGAGTGGGTGGTTGTGCTTTAGGGAGTGGCAGCTGGTGATCTCTGGTAAATGTAACTGAATATTTGGCTTTTTGTTATGTTTCACAGACCTCCCTTCAGGATATGTATCAAGCAAATGGCAGTTGCAGTCTTTCATTTTTCAGTGGAGAGATTTTTCTGTTACCTTTGTTATATTTTGTTGATGGGTATTAAGATAGCAGAGAAGAGCATTCCAATTAGAGTTGCTTGTAAGGTTCATTTCCTTTCAGAAATTCATGTGGAATTATTTATCTCAAAAATAATGAGCACTTTCTTTGTGAAGGCAGAGTCATCATCATTATCAAAATGTCATTGCTGTGAAGATCAGGATGGGTTTTAAGGATGAGGTAATTTTGATTTTTTTTTTCTTCTTCTTTCCTGATTGACACAGTCTTAATTAGTTACAATTAGCTATTTTGTGGACTGGGTATTGGTTGTACAGCCCCAAAATATTTATTCAACAAATATAGGAGAAAAAGGAAAAGAAAAGCTGCACCTGCTGTGCTTATTTTGGAGAAAAACTGCTCTTGAGTTTAGAAGAAAAATCTAGAACCTGGGGAGTCCATATTCCGGACCTCAGTAGTCTCTCTCTAACATTGGAAAGTGGTTACACTGCCTGGAAGGTGATCACTTGAAGATTGTTGGAAATGTCTGGGTGCCAAGGCCAGAGTGTGCACAAGCACTCAAACCTGAGACAGCTGCTGAGGAGCTCTTTGTCATGCCTGCCCTAGAGTATAGGACTGTTTTTTCAGAAGAGACAGTCTGTTGCAAAATATAAATAAAATCCACCTGGACAGCTTAACAGACCTGAGATTTAGCCCTAAAATCTGCAAATCCTGATGAAAATTTATCCAGTATGATATGGAATTGTACAGCTTAGAATTTGGACACATCTTCATGAGTACAGACAAAGGCACAGATACACTATCCTGGCTACCCTTTGTCCAGCTCCCTTAAAATTACTCTGACAATTTTAAAAAAGAGTGAACAAGCATTATTTTCCACTAACTTAGTTTAGAAAAAGCTAAGTGATTTCCTCTTTCAAAAGACTTTAACTTGTGGTTTTTTTTCAGTATATACAATTTTTTTAAAGTTGGTTAAAATGCCTCCCTTTAGGCGATTAAAGATTGATACTGAAAATAGTGGTGAAACATACAGGATAGTATCTACAACTGGAATGCCTACAACAAAAAGAAGTTCCCTTCTAGATTCTGTTTAGGGATATATTTCTGCCAAGTCTGACTCTATTTTGTCCCTGTTAAATATTTTCCTGTAAATATGAAGTTATGTTATTTTGGTTTGTGGGAACCTGCTGTGATTAAAGAGCAGGTTCCTGGTGACAGTAGTAGGGAGAACACTATGAAACACACGTGCCCTACAGATTCATGTCCCAGCTGGGAGGCACCCTAGAGGAGCCTGCTGCTTGTTCCAGTGCAGGTATAGTGGAAATATCTCATGAGGACAAATCACTGTGGTGATATTGAGAGATTTCTGTTTCTCAGCATGGCCGAGTTGTTGCTTAATCCACTCTTCTCAAGCCAACTCCTTTGGCTTGTACATTAATATTTCCCAAGAGCAGCTTGCAATATTGTGTGTGTCAGATTCCAATTTGAATCTTGATGATTTCTTCAATTATGTCCTGCATTAATGATTTGCAAAGTCTTGGAAAATGGCACAAGGATGTCTTCTGCCAAATACACTGAGATAGCAACCCCAGCATGCTTCATGTATTTTTATTGCTTCTTTTGCTTTCTGGGAAGACTTCCCCAGTAAAATGTAAAATCTTCTAAATAAGTATTAATTCCTTCAGTGATGGTGTTCCCTATTATTTATGATAAAATACATGTATTAAAAAAACCCCAACAAACCCTAAAAAGCCTTGCAAAATAAACACATGAACTGCTTTGCTTAATAGCAAACTCAGTTGTATGCGAGAAATTATATTAATTTTGAAAAAAAAGGAAAATTTTATTGTACGATTATTACAGAGACTCAAATGATTTTACCTCCTAAATTGATATCCCAGAGTTTTCCAACAGTCTAAACCACCAAGAGAGCCAAGAAAGGCAAGTAATAGAGCCACTGTGCAGTAAGGGCAAAGTAAAGGTGAGACACTATCTAGATTCAGTCCTGCAACCAAACGAACACATTTTCTCTGTTGCAGCTATCAGCAGCTGGGCTTGGCTAAGTGGCCAGGGGGAAAAGTAACAAATTTAGAATGGAGAAGAAGGAGACAGATGGCTGTAGACTGGCTGATCTTGAACTGAGAGGCCTAAAGGATATGGTACATGAAATTGCTGGTAGTTGTGTTAGAAAGAGGCGTAAATATAGGTAGCTATAAAGTAGCAAAGGTATTTTAGAAAGATGCAAAACCAGATCCAGACATCTAAATGTCTTTTGCCCTGCTCTCAGCAGGCTTTAAAATAAAATGTGATGGAGAGAATAATAAAGAGCATGGAGGTAAATGGAATGAAATGTCACATCTTTTTAATCAAAGGTAGATTATCTCAGATTAACAAAAGATCATTTTTTATATATTCAATGATATTTTTAGGCAAGGAGAATGGGTAGAACTATTCTATCTTGAATGTATTTGATATATTGCCTTGTGGGAAATCATTAATTAATCTGGACATGATAAGAATCATTAGAAGAACTAAAAGTTGGTAAAGAAAGTAGGGGAGGGGTTAGGAGACAGTAGATACTATCAAAAGGGAGGTATTGGAATGAAGTTACTAATACATTTTTTTCAGGAATGAATTTTGAGGGAAAGCTTCTTAGTAATTTCATTAACAATGTTGATAAGAGAATTAAGAGTATGACAGTGATTCTGAAGACACAAATTTAGACAGCATAGTTAATGGAGAGAAGGATAAGAATATCAAATGGGAAAAATTAGATGACTCCAAGGATAAGAGAAATAAAGTGGCTAGTATTTAAAGTATTAGAGTGCACATGCATGAATTAATTTGAGAACTCATAACACATTGTTATCCTGTAAAAGACTTATGAAGAAGAGGTGAAGAAGACTGCAACTTGCATGTTTTAACTAGTTTTAGGAGGACTGTGAGTCTTGTAGGTAATGCACTTAGAAAATGTGCAAGCTTATATATCCCGTATGATATATCCAATAAAGCTATAAAAGTTTATGCAGACCTCGTCTAAAAGGCTCTACTGTGTTGGTACCCGCTTTCCAAGAAAAATGAATTGAGACCTAACTAGTTGCAGAGAAAAGCTACAAAGATGGTCAAGATAAGAGAGGGCTTACCACAGAAGGGAATATAAAACAACTTGGCATGTTTAATCTTGTGAAACAAAGACAGAGAGGATATATGTTGCCTCTGTTTAAAGAGATTGGAAAGATAAAGATATTGTGGAGTTAAACAGTACTGATGGAAAGTGATATTCAAGTAAAAGGAAACTCCTTTTTGCACAAGAACCCTGTTAATGCATGCAGATTGGAGACCTGTAAATATTTCCTACAACTGGGGAAAGTCACTTCACTGGATGGTCCTGGTAAGTGAAATAATTTATTTGTCGTAGTTCTCTGTGAAAGCAAAGTATTGTATTCATTTCCTAAGGATGTATCTTCTAATAATATGTTGAATAAAAATGTGCTATTAAAAGTGTAAATAATGTAACAAATTCTTACCATGGTATTTCTTTACCTGAGCATAGATTGAAATGAACTTTATGTTCTTAAGATTGAGTAAGAATTGCGTTGAATTGTGTAAGGCAGTGTTCTAAAGAAGAAAGTGAAATTGGACGTGGGAGAAATTTTTAGTATTTTATTTATTGGAGAAGTAATATTATATTTCATATTTTAAAGCTTCTAACTCATGAATCAGAACATGTGAAGGGAATTGTTGCAGGTGTGATTTTTAAACAATATTGAGAAAAGGAGTTTACAGCCTTGTATGTTTTATACAAGACACATAAGTGGGTGGAGTATCACAAAGCATGAGAACAGTGGACTGGAAATAAGAGGGGAAACTGTTCATGATCTTCATCACATAATGGGGATAAAGACATGTAGTCTGAGAGCACGTACACTAAGGCTCCTGTATATGAGAAACTTACCTTCAAAGTTTTTCTTCTAGAAGATCTGTTCTGCTATTTACATGGGAAACAGGAATAGATGCTCAGTGTACTTACTTTCTGGTTTCATACCAGCTAGAACTGATGGAAACAAGGAACATGTAGAGCTCTCAGTCAAATGGAGAACTTGCCTATGAGGAAGGTCTGAAACAGTTAGTTAGCTCAAGAGAGAATCTCATCACAAGTATTCTAGTACTTAAAGGGCTTCTCCAAAGAGGATGGAGTCTCTATAGGGAAGAAAAGGTGTAATGCATACTGGTTGTGCCAGGCTTCATCTTGAAAAAGAGATAATTTTTTTACAGTGAGAATAACCATTGCCTAGAACAATATATCCAGGTTCATGGTGAAGTTCCCTTCACTGGATGTTTTCAAGACACAACTGGACAGGGTGCTGGATAATCTCATCTAGCCTCCCTTTCCCCACAAGGTTGGAGCACATAATCTTCCAAGGTTCCTTCCAACCTTGGCTGTACTATGTTCCTAGGAATATGCTAGCAGGCTGGAAGCATCTCAGAGAAGGTGCCCTGATTCTTGTGTGGTTTGCAATAACCAATGATATGAGTGTGGAACATGGACCTGCAGCTCCAGCCTGGTTGGGTGCACAGGCATGTCCTCTGAGTGGCTCTGCTTTCTTGTTGCTTATGGATATGTTTGGAAAACAGCCTATGAATGCACATGGAGGACCCAAGGATGCCACCAGATAATCATATTTCTAATTGATATGTGAGTCATGTGTTATGTATGCTGAAAATCAGTGCTCTGTGATGTAAAATAAAAATCAAAAAGATCTGGTTATTTTGAAGAGGTACTTGTTAACATGCTTTGCCATGCATCATTAGGATGGTATTTCTTTCTAGAAGGTATCTTTTTAAAATGATCAGTCAAAATAATCTGTAGTCAAGACAACACATTTCTATCAGTGGAAGAATAAAGCCAATAAAATGATAGGAGAAGGAAGTAAGTAGTTTATATAATTGTATCACTTGTTTGGTAATGAAATACAGTCATTGTCTTCTGTTTTATACATGATGCTCCCAATTAAGTGACACCATACAGGAACAAAAGTCACATTAAATATGGAAGTGATAAATCACCAAAATTCTTTGCATTTCCTCTAGAAGCTTCTAGTCCTGTTTAATAAAGGCAGGCCTCTTCAGGCTGTTACTGTAGCTGTTGCTTCAACAGATCAATGTAATAGATGTGATGAGTCAGTTAACTTGCTAAAGCCTAACTTTTGGCATCATCACAGCATTTCATTGTCTAATTCCTTTACCTTGATGAAACCTGGAGGCATGTGCCCTCTTGAGTGTTGCGGTTTTGTTGTTTTCACTGTTTTCTTTACGTTGTACTTGTTTTTATGTTCTTTGTTAAAATGGTTTTTCCCCTGTTATCCCCCTTGGTTATTCTCCCAGTTGGTCCATTCCATGTTTCCCTTTTTCCCGCCGTTGAACTTGTTTACTCCTTCAAGCCCCTCCCACTCTTCCCGAACCTTCCCTGTCAATCCCCTAAGTCGTATCCCCTCCAAGTTATCAATCACCTGTCCCCACGTCCCCTGTTCTGGAAAGTTCCATGTTTCCCTAGTCCTTGTTGGTCGGTTTGAATTGTACCCCTCCCACCTTGTAGTCCATTGGATCCTCGTAATATCACCCCACTTTGTGCTCCTCCCTTGAGTTCTCCTAATTGGTTGTTGCTTGTACCCTCCCCTGGGGGGAGGGCCCCTATTTAAGTTCATGTACAACAGTTTCTTTCGCCTTTGGTTGCCTCCTTCCCTCGAATTACCTTCTCTAGTTGTCGTTCCCTTTAATAAACCTTGTCCTTGGATGCAATCAAAGGTCTCTCCAAACCCTCTGTTCTTCGCAGTCGCATCACCCGTCACTAAAGGCAATTTGCCTTACTCGGACTTAGGGACTTTTGAAGTCCCGAAGACGAGCCACACCTGTCGCCCAGCCCACCGCGTGGGCTAGCCGGGGGATTTAGGTGTTGGTCAACGGTGGGCAGCGACACTTGAGAATCTCAGTCTGTGTCCTTTGTCCTTACTCATGAAGAGGAAGGAAAATGAACTTTTGTAAAAAAAATAAATACATAGATCTTACGGCTTTATGGCGGAAAACTCAAAACATAGCTTCAAAGCTAGCCTGAAGTGGTAACTTCAGGACTTGCATATTTTTTATCTGAGAATGTCTGTGAGTTTCCCAGACTATGGGGCATACATGGCTAGTGGCATGGCAAGCCCTCCAAGTTCAGTGTGCCTTCTAGAAAGACATCTATTTCTGGGATGTGTGCCAGATCCACTGTAATGGAGACTGGGAATGTGGAGATTGAACCTGGGGAATTTGTGTGATATCATGACTTTAGGGTGTTGGTTTGTGGAGATGGAGAACATGTTGAGAGGGAGGCATATATTTTTTTGTCTTTCTGGCAAATTAAATGCATGTTTGGAGAAGAGGGATGCTGCCTTCACTGGGAAGTGATCCTAAAAGAGCAGCTAGGTGCAGAGGCACTATTCATGCATATGAACGTTCCAAGAAATCAGACCTTGGTTGCTGGTACTGCCATCACTAATGACATCTGAGACTGGAATAATGCATGCATTATAGGCCAGATCACATTATACAAATCATATGTGCAACATGCAACCCAAACAACAACCAACAATGCTAATATTGTCAGCATTCAAAAATAGGGAGAAACTCTATAATCTGCTACACATTACCTTTCAGTTTAATCTCATCAAAATGTGATTCCCTGAAAGTTAGATGGTTTCAAAGTGCCTTCTTTGATCAGTAAGGAGAGACAGGCATCTTCAGAGGGCATTTCTTCCCAATATGTTAGGATATGATGAATTACTCTTTGGAGATGTCTTTTTCTCTACTGCAAGCCCCTGTAACAAACTTCAATTAGACTTCTAGGGCTTGGTTTGGCTTCTTATTGACTTTGGAGACCCTCAGGGATTCTGTGACCTCTGCATGGGGCTGGTATATGTGATGCAGGTCATGGGCTGAAGGTCCAGGAAGCATATTCTGGGGAATCTGAGATGATGTTAGACTGGTATGTATAGACAGTTGGGCTGCTGACCCAATTTATTACTTAAAGTAAGGTAAGGGGAATGCCACTATTGGGATCTGACCCCAGCCCAGCTAAAGCCAGTATCAGTCTTAGTAGAATAACTGTAAAACTCTAGAGGTCCAAATGTCACAACTTAACTTTGTGTGAAGAGTAAACCTGAATACAACTTTGTTTAATTTCTTGTGAGTTTGCTCCTGCACCATTCCCATCAATGGCAGGTTCTCCACAGCAAGAAGACAAGTTTAAACTTCATTTCTGTATTGAAAGAAAATATAAAATAGCCCAACAAAATCCCCAAAAGAATACTCCCCTCCCCATTTCCCCCCCACCCCATTGGTCAACGTACAAACAACTTGGGAAAGAAAGTACTGATTCCTCTGCTTTATTAGGGACATTAAATTCAGAGATGCCTACAAGAAGTTATATTTGAAAGGGTGAAAATTGCATTTAATACAGCTCTTATAATATGATGGCTGGGCAACTATTTCTTCTGACAACCAGCAATTACTTAATCATACAAATTTCTTTCACTATGTGAAAGAAATGGAGAAAAGCAGATGAAAATTCCCTTTGGGGATCTGAGGATTTGATAACCTTATTTCTTCAGATGTAGTCAGGAATATGACTGTCTCTAATATCTACATCAGTTGCAGAAAAGCAATAAAAAAAGTTATCTCAAAGATCCTGGCATTAGTTTATTTGTGTCATAGCCTTTAACTTTATGAAGCATTTTGTGTGGGTGGAATTTGACATGCCTGATGCAATTGTTCTCTTGATTCAGTGTTACTAGAGAAATAAATTTGAAGTAAATAGAAGTCAAGTACAGAATGCAAGAAAATGTAAAAGGAGACATTTTTCTTCCAGGAAGTTTTTACAGTAGACTTCTGAAAGATTTCATCAGGAACATGGATTCTTCAAAAAGAGTGATTTGACGCTGGAAGAAATAATGTATCGCATGCATTGCTGATGTCTGGGTCTATTTCATTTGTTTTAGTTATAATTTCATGTTTATATGATGGGTATTTCCTGATACTGTGCAGTGGAAGAAATCAATACTGAAGCCATTTTTATTTCCCCACAAGGTGGTACTGTGGTACTGACTATGCAGTTCTTGTTTTGTCTGTACTTATATCTGTACCCCCTTCTGCACATGTTTTAAAGACAGATTTTTGTTTGCAAAGAAGAAAGTTTTAGTGTTAAAATCAAATGTCGTTGCACATTGTTCTTAAGACTCTTTTTTAGTGTTCTTTTTTCCAACTTTTTTTCTCATTAGAAATAAATTTTATTGCAAGTTGTGATTGTCAGAAAATCCCCATTATTGTTGTTTTGACTTTTTCACCTTTTACTGCATTAAAAAAATTGAACTCTGTTTCAGACTTCTCTATTTCCTAACTAAAACAATACCCGTTGTAAGTTTGTTCAGAAATTAATCTCTTTTTTCCCCCTTTAGTTACACATAGGTAAAGAGATACCTACAATTCATTACAGATGTAAAAATAAATTAAAAACATTAAGTACTTAGGAGAATGCACTTTTTTCCCCTCCTAAAAAAAGAGACCTCACCACTGTCAAGTACAGGAACAAAACATAATTAATCGTTTTAATCAATCTCTGTTGCAGTACATGGGTTTATTCCAGTTGCTTGCAGCTGTCTGTAGGATCTATTGTGAACAGCTCTATGTGTTTGCAGCCCACCATCACATTTGATAACTTTTCCGTGGTTGTGTCTATACTTCTATACTACTGTAGTTTGTAGTTTATAGTTTACATTAGAAAGTGGAATAAAGCTGGGGGAGACCTGAGCCCTGGCCTGGTCTGGGGGGTCAGCATCCTGCTAAATGGCCAGCACAGTCCTTGGCCGGGCTAAGGACTCTCCAGACAGAGTTTATCAGGGTTTGGCTATAGCGTGTATGTTACATGGAAGAGAGTTCTGCTGTACTGATATGTGCTGTGCAGGGTTTATTGGTCTCAAGAGCAGAGCCCTTGGTCCATTTCATTTACCAGTATCAACACAGCCACAGGGATCCATTGAATAATCCTTATGCTCAAAGCTAAGGGTGGACTCAGGTAGGTTTTTGCTCAAACACAAACTGCTGGTTTTATGCCCATTTTCACCTGCTGTGTTTCTCTGCGTGGCTGTTTCTATTCACCCCTTGTGCCAGTTTGATAAAGCAGTTACCCTACAGAGCTGGTTGTACAAGTTATCAAGTGTCATGCACAATCTATACTTAAAAGCAGGAAGGAACAACAAAATGGGCTGCAGTTATATAAAATAATAAAAAAAATTAATAAATATGAGGGCTTGCATTTAATTATTGTTAAATGGTCTCTCTGTCTTATGCAGTGATATCTAAGAGCTTTCAAAGAATAAGTTACTTATTTTTCTTTGAGTTTTCTATATATTCTTCATAAATGGAAGAAATATATTGGAGAGCTGAATGTGGCTATTACCTTTCAAATCTTCCTTTCAAACAGCATCCCACTTGAAGTTTTTGAGCTCCATGGCAGGCCAGGGACAACAGCATAGATCAGGAAAATGAGAGACCCCAAGCAAGTTAAAAGGGAGTGCCACCCTGTGGCATCATACAGCCTGTATGAAGGCAGAATGAATGGCTTGAATCCACAAGTAGGACTTGTCAATGTTCACAGCTTGCCCTTCATTGCCTCTAGATCAGAGGATAGTCCTGTGAGGGTTAAAACAGGACTGGAGATACTCCTCTATGGAATATGTGACTTTCCAACACTGACATGAGGGTGTGGGAGGCACAGGAATACCAGATGAAGCTAAAAGAATTGAAGAGACCTTGGTGTCCTGGCAAGCAGTGCTTGCAAAGTAGATCTGTGGGTCTGTTACCAGTATTATGGTCATATTATTGTGCCAGAGGTAACATGAAACCAGGATAGGAAGTGGTACACAAGGCACTTCTGCTCAGACATTCTGTACGTTTACAAATGGGCACCCTTTCTTTATGTATCAGATCCCAAGCAAAGAATTTTTCTATGATTTTATCTTCTCAAAGCATGAAGTTATGGTCTATTAAATGTCTGTATACCCTACTTGGAAAACGACCCATCAGTATTTTTAGCTTTTGGCTCTGCTTTTGAACAATCTCCGTCTACTATTGTTGATAAAGGCTTCTTTCTTCCTATTTTCCCTTATCACAAAGAAGTTCCCTGAATTCTGGGACTTTCCTGCAAATGTGCATGATTAAAATAATACTTTCTGTGGGCTTTTTTCAGATTTCAATTTTTTCTTGATGGAGATAGTAATATTAATTCTTCATGAGAGAAAATATATCCAGTGCCCTGAGAAAAGTGTTCTGGACCTGGTAGCAATGTCTCAAATGTGCTTGAATGAGATCTAACAAGAATAAGCATGTGTCTTAACCAGGCTCCTGAGACTGCCGGGTGGGAGAAATATGCTCAAAGGAATCACACAGAAGTGGTTCGCTGATAGTACACAGATAGGATTGCTGGTAGGGATATTTAATAACATGGGTATGATTCTTGTTTCCAGGACTTAGAGTTCATAAAGAACAGGTGAAAAGAGATTAAATGCTTCTCTGACATCATTTTTCTATGTCAGAATTTGCTGTCAGTGCCACAAGTCATCTTTGCAGGGGGAAAAGTGAGCTACATAGCTACAAGCAGGAAAGGGAGGTGTGCCTATGCCTTATAACCTGAGAATCTTGTTTCCCATGACACTAGATCCCAGTAACAGTATTTCTTTGTTATAGAAGTGCACTTCAGAGATTGAATCAAAGCCATACCAAACAATTTTAAGAATCTTACTTCTGAAAGCAGAGGAATATCACAAAGAGTAGCAGATGTTGAAAATATTTGCCCTCTGGCTTCCAGTTTTGGTTTCTATTTCTAAATGGTCCTTTTCTGAAGCCTACGAAAACTATTAAGCTGGACTCACACCTGCACAGGCGAGACTCAGCTCATATGCACTCTGAAACATCTGCAAACTCTGATGTAAAGCAACCAGAAACCCCATGTTTTATGAGCCATTTTGGGCTTTAGAGAACCTCTACTAAAACACAGCTTTCACATTATGGAAAGAAATTGAAGGGTTGCCAATTGGAGATGACCACCAAAGGGGACAGAAGGATCAAGATGCAAAGAAATCTTTAAATAATGTATTTAAGAGGGAATAGATCCAATAAAATGACCTTTGGAAAGTCTCTTATTCTCCTGTAATTTCTTTGTCAGTTGCTTTAACCAAGTTGACAGGATGCTCAAGGGTGAAGTAGCTGACCTTCAAAGCTTGGGAGTTCTTGTACTTTCCTCTTCTGCTTTTATCATTTTTTTGGAAGAATTCAAACATATATCAAGTCACCCACTGAAGAATGGATTCTGGTTTATCTAATAAATGATAGAAATTGCTGGTCTGTTCTATCTGGAAATGGAAAAGACCTCAGATAAAAGCCTCTCTTTATTAAGGAGCCAAAAACATTTTAGATCTCATTTGGCCTTCGTGCCCTACTCATTCCTTGTTGTTTTATCTAGTGGTGCTTCACTGAAACAGTTACTATCTTTCTCACCTACTTTAAACATATAATATTAATACTGCACTGTCTTTCTACCTCCAACCCTTTTAATAGTTAGCTCCTTAAAACCCCATCAGGCTAATTACCTTATGATCACTCTGTGTTTCTCACCTGGGCAGGCATAAATCCCTCTAAATCCACTCACTCCATTAATTCCCTTGCTTTCTTTATTCTTCTTGTTGCTCTTTAGAATTTGGATCCCTTTTCCAATATCAGGAAAACCTTTATGTCCTCATCTTCTAAGTAATTTTTTTCTATTCTTCAGGAAGCAAAATAATCCCAGAAAGAGGTGAATAGACATGGAATTGAATTGCACCTATGAGGTGAGTTCAAGACGTAGGTAGAAATGTTTCAGTAAATGTCCATTTTGACATTACAGACTGTTTTTGGCATAATATAAAATGGTTGTCCTAGATTATTTTAATTATTATAATCACTGGTCTTAAAATCTATGGGTTCCTCTTTAAAGACTCAACTCACCACTTTAAACAATTACTTCTCTCTATCTCTTCATTAGTAATCGCCTCACATGCTCTTTGCTACAGTGTTGTTTCATCTCGTGTTTGTTTGTCCTAACTAATTTAGATATTAAGTCCTTGGTGACTGACAATGTGTCTATCTATACAAAGCATACTTAAATAAATTAATAATGATTAATAATAAGTATGCCAGCTTAAAGCCATGCATCTGAGCTAGCAAGGACGACACTGACACTGATGAATTTGGTTTCAGGTGCAATGCTTGTTGTTCCCCTGCCTTGGCTCTTCGGGAAGAGCTGTTAATGGCTCTTGTGCTCTGACAGCTGCCAGGTCCCCCTCTTAGAGTCCTCCCAACCAGAAGGTCACTCTGCCTTGCCCCACATCACTAGGCAATTCGAAATCCAGCCTTGGAGCCAACACTCTCCTAAAGGTGATTGAAAAACAAAAGTAAAGTATGGAATCTGTTTTGGGGGAGATGATCCTTGCAAATTCCCCAAAATCCCTGTGCACAACTAGTTTCAATATTTCACTTATAGACAGTAAAATTTTCGCATCTTTGTTCTTTGAATGGAAATTTCTTTTTCTCTTTCTTTCCCCCCTTCCCTCTTTGCCTTCTTATGTGTGAAACGTTTGCAAAGCGAGTTCGCACTTTTGTGAAACAGGCTCTGTAAGCACTCGGACAGAATCATTAAAACTGGCAGGAATGAATTCTTGTGGTGTCTGCTAACAGTTGTCTAAGCTCAAACAGGATTTAATCTGTTATTCCTGGTGGGCACTACCTTGTAGGAAAATAATATTATTACAGATATAATCTTTCGGTTAGTAATAAACCTCAGGAGTGGTCTGGTGGAGAAGGGGGACAAGTAAGCCTTTCCTAAGCAGAAGTAAACTGGGGAAAATCTATCCTTCATGTGTCTACCTGAGAAATTGTGACTTCTGATGGAAGCAAGTTATTCACAGTAAATATTGCCATTTTATTTCATTATGAATAGATTATTTGCATATACTTTCTCTGGTCCATTCCAGAGCTCTAACTCAATAAACATCAGGAAAAGAGTAGCTGAATAATAAGTAACAAAGGAAAAAGAAATACTGTAATTTCTATGATTATTAATCCATCTGAAGATGACAATTTTTGTCAGAGATGGCAACATCTAGAATGTGTACACTGTGATAGCAGTTTTACTGTTACCAAAATCCTGTAGTATTTACTGCCACAATTAACATTTGTTCTGCCAGTTCATCCCTGGGGAAAAGAGGTGAATGTTCATGAGCTTTATTTTTTGTAGAATCTTTATTTTTTAAGGTAAGTATAAAATACACTTCGGAGGCAGTGGTGGGATGCTTGGTGGAATTCAGAAGCTGCAAATTAAACCACAAAGCAGTTCTTTTTCAGGCAAATAACTTTTCTTCTTTCACTATAAGGCTTCATTGTGACAGAACTTTGTGAGGTCCCAGGAGTACTTTGAATATAAACACTGCAATCTTGAGCTTAATTCAATATTTTGTGGAGTCAGTGGAGAAAGTAATATAATTTGTTCACTGTAATTAGCTAGTAGGTATCTCTGAAAGTCTGATTACTTCATGTTCAAATAAAAAGCACAGGTACAATCCAGATGGGAGTTGATGATGGCATATATAACTAAGCTGGACTTGCTTAGGATGGAGTTTTTTAACCAATCAGAGATAAAAGAAAGCATTATGGATGAATATAGCTCGTTGGGAGCTTGGTGTGAGTGAGAAATCAAAACCTAAACTAAATACTGTGGGCATGTAGTGTCAAAAAAAGGTTATTGCATAGTAACTAAAACTTTTTGAAGCTTGCTGCAGAGCCTCCAATATAATCATCTGTGTCTCACAGGTTTCAGGTTGTCCAGCCACTTTTCAAATGCAATCTATTTTAGGCTTGTAGGGGTGAGAGGCCAGCATATTTGCCTTCCCCCATTCCCAAGCATTTTCCTTAACAACAGCAGAGGCATGGCCACTTGTGGAATCTTTTCCACCTTACGATGGTGTGTGTGACCCATTAGCAGTTTGGGGTTGCTCTCAATGGGCTCAGCCACCACGAAGGTGCAGCCATGATTTGAGCAAGAGTGGTGGATAGTGAAGTGTATATAGTGGGAATAGTGATACAGTGGAATAGTGAAGGCTGCCAACAAAGCTTGAGAGAGAATTGTTTCCTGCAGAGCCCTGTCTTTTAAGGATTCAGTTGAAGGATAAGCATTGTTCTCATTGGTACTTGTTAGGTGCTTCTAACTTTGAATAAGCAATGCTTTTGCCTATTCCTCATGACTTTTTCTTCTAGGCCGGACCACAATACCAGTAAGACTTCTTAATGTGTTAAATTTGCAGTTTATTCCAGATTCTCATATTCACTGTATTGAAGGTCCCCTGAGCTTTATGTGAAGCAGAGAAAGGCTACATAATGGTCTTCTAATTTTTGTTCCTTTTGACAGCTAAATACCAAGTCATTGTAAGACTCATCTGTCCAAGCACAGCTGTCTGTAACTGAGCTAATTTTCTTCAGTAATTAATGAAGAAAACTAGGCACTTCTGGGATGCAATTTGTTTCATACCAGAGGAGACACCTCAAAAATACAAGCGGTCTTATGACTTCTAGTTTCAAAAACTGTGACCTAATTAGATCACTATAATTAGTTCAGGCCATGGGACAGCTTGCTAAGGCTTAGGGGACAACAGATAACAATTTATAGCTTTACTTGTTAAGAGGAATCCTGGTAATCAATATTTCCACATTTTCAAATGCTTTACAGGAATTGTATTTCTCATAATTTCTGTCCTCTTTTTCTTTAGAAAAAAGCAGCGACAGGATTCCTTTCTTTCCAATTCAAATGTGACTTCCATCCATATTTTGAAAAGGCAATTCTACCTGGGGATCCCTCAGAATGAATGAGCTAAAACTGAAAGGTTTGTGTGACTCAGACAAATGCAATGGGCTCAAGACAGGACTAACTGGATGATATTTTATGAGTAATTCAGGACATTAGAATAAATCCTTTGGTAGTCCCTTCTAGCCTTAAAATCTATTAAAAAACCTGAACAAGTTCAATAGTAATGCAATAGTGTTTTACAGAAATTACTTTAAAACCTCTAAGAATTAATAGTCATTATTTTTAAGTATTTTTATGATATTTTCACTATATATTTCTAGTGCAACAAATCCTATAGAGAGGGTTTATTTAGTTTTGAATTGATGATGTGATGGGAAAAAAAAAAGTACTCATTTGGACGGTCAGCCCTGGCATAGCAAAAAAGCTTGTTTCCTAGGATGGATGCCTCATATGCATTTGCAAGTAGGAAGAACAGTAATTTAGAAATGAGAGAGGGGATCTCATTTTATCGTCAATTTTCAAAGCATCACTCTGTGTATCATTTAGACAACCTTTGACTCTGACTGCTGAGTACAAATGCATCAGCCAGTGTGTGTGGGCAGTGTGAGTCATTCAATTTTCCTGCTATATAATAATAAAAAAACAAATGGTGGTGAAGCCAGCATTTAGGTCTAGAGAAGGAAGCTGTGATAATGCCATGAATCCTTGCACTCAGGGATCAACAGTGATGGCATACAAAGCAGGCATAATGACAGGCAGATTTTTGCTTAACGGGTGCTGATCTGAGCCACATTTATCCAATCTTATTTTTATCTTGCTGCTCCTGCACCCTGGCTAATACCTTTAAGAAAAAGAGTGGTGCTTTAAAACATGGTAACTCAAGCCTATAGGAATTAAACATGTCTGAAAACAAGTTAATTCTTTTGGGTTAATATCACAGATTTCTGGCCTTTCTTCCTTCCTCTTATTCCCCTCAGCTATATCTGTTTTATGTTTTAATGTAATATATTGTACTGTAGAGGCTGTAGTTTCAGTTCATGCTAGTGAAAAAGAATAGAAATCCAGAGCTGCTTGCAATACTGTGTGCGTTCTGGGGATCCCTGTAGCCAAATGTGTCTGGAGAACTTCCCTTCATAGAATATAGCTTCTGCATTATTACTAGTAAGAAACATGAATAAACATCCCATAATATAAATACCTACTCTGCACACAAACAAGTTTTCATGACAACTTGAACTATGGAAGCTCTAAAAGCTAGCAAAATTTTTTGGAATATGCTGCTGATGATACTTAGTGATGTGAAGAGAAATGTGACAGTGCTGATAATTACACTGTTGCATAATCTTTTCCTCTGTGTAAAAGGACCCAGGACTTGAATAAGAAGTGTGAGTATGCCATAGCGATGTCCACAGTACCTTCCCATCCCTGCTAGGCTTGGAATTCTATCAATATTCCTGTGCGATTTTGATCCAAAATGGAGCACAAATTATGGGAGGGCTGAAGACTGTTTATTGTTGCTGGAGTAGTAAGATACAAATTAATAAAGAAAGCAGCAGCAACAAAATGCTGCCGGTCACAATTTGTGATATAAAATTAAAGTAGACAGCCTGGAGGAGCTAGTGACAATAAGTAAATAACATTTACAAATATGCTGGAGGAAAAAAACAGAAAAAAAAAAAAGCAAAAGCAAGAGAAGCAGTCAGTTTCTTGATAGATGACAAGGGTAATAAAAAGCAGAGGGATGAGGCTTTGCACAATTCTCTTATCTCTCTGTCCTTGTTTTCACTCATGCATCCTAAACTGGAAATGTGATCCTCTCATGTTTAATGAGAAGGGACATACAGTATAAAGGAAATAAGAAAAGCAGACATATTCCAATGCCTTCAATGCTGCTTCTGTGAGCTTATCACCATGCGGGAAACACATAGTCTACAACCCTGTAGCAAAGCTCAGCCCAAATGCGTGTCAAGGTTCATAACCCTGCAAGAAAATCCTGCCTCTTCTGCTGGGTCTTCACATCTGGCCCCACCACCTTCCGACAGCACCTGCATCCTGGGGTGAGTGAACACATCACAGCCCTGTGGCGGTACTCCATGCTGGACAGGTCAGAAGGCAGCAGCTCTCGAGCTCATTTCTGCCTCTGATCAAGTTCCTCATCGAAGATTTCATCTGCTTTTCTCCGACCATGTGCCCCTGCACTACCAGTTGTATAAAACTCTTTCACATTTGCTAGAGAAGTGCATCACACAAAAAAGATATGACACACTTGAGTGATTTTTTTTCAACTCCACAGATTCCCTCTGAGTGTAGGTAAGACTTTCAGGGGAACACAGGTCCAAAACAGTCCAGTTTTGTTTTCCTACTGAGGTCTTTCTGGGTGCCATCAGCCACCTACTCCAGCAGGCTCTTCCAGGATTCCCATAACAGTATTGCCACAAAACCTCCTTGACTAGTCTGTTTTCACCTCTTACTTTCTCAGCAGCTTTCCATTACTGCTTTTCCAGGACTCACATATTCCTCAGTGATATTCCTCTCTCCTCCCTCCCCCTTTCCTCCTAACCATCATTTTTTCTCCCCGATTTTCCCAGCAGCAGCCTCTGTCTCCATGTCAGCTTGGTGCCTCTGCCTAAATTCCACTGTTAACAGAAATTACTGGCATAACATACAATTACATGGCTATGGAATTATGGAGCTCTATTTAGTATTCAAATCCTTGCTTTTCTCAAGTGGCAGAATATAATAAACTCAAATTTTTGCCTTCAGTGGAAGTTTAACAGTGGAGGCATGCCCAGTTTAAGTTTCCACTGTGTGTGGAAACTGGAAAGATTTATGGAAGGAAGGTAATGAGAGCTTGACAAATAGGGGAATTATCCCATAGAGGATAGCTGTGCTCCTCAGACTGCCTTTCCTTTGAGCTGGAGCAGCACTGGCCTCCGGGGTTGCTCAAAAGGGGTCTATCTGCAGACCCACAGTACTGCAGGAATGTGACAAATGCAGCCAGAAATGTGCTGGCAGCTGGAACCTCCCTGGGCCTGGAAGCTGCTTCTGGACAGAGAAGAGTGCGATTGAAGGGCAAAGGAAACAGAGTGAGGGCAGCTTCAGGTGAAGAATGTGCCCAGGCTGTCTGGACAGTGAATGCTGAGAACCAACTAAGCCCAGGGAAGCCCTGTCCCATCTCCAGGAAAGGGGCAGTCCGTGTGTAGGCTTGTTGGGCTGACTCAGGTGGGGCTTGGTGCCCTGAGGGTCAGGAGGGAGCAGATTTGGTGTCATGCTGCCTCCAGGGAGAGCCCCCCAGGAGCCTTGGGAAGGGAAGGTGCGCGGAGCTGCCCACAGCTCGGTCAGCCTCAGCACAGCCCAGCAGGGCCATCCTGCTCTTGCTAAGGCAGCAAATGTCTTCAGTGCAGGTTGCCATGCTGTGGCCTGGGCTGGCCCTAGGAGCCTGCTCAGGCAGAAATTTAGGAGAGCAGCAGGTGACCCTGGCAGCTGGCTGTTCATGCCATAGCTTCCATCTCCTTCACTCAGTGCAAAGCTTGGGATAATCAGCAAGCATAACATAGCAAGGTAGATTAACTAATGCAAAGTACTTTTCCACCCCTGATGCAATGATGAGCTATCACTCATTCTTCATTCAAATAAATACATTAAATTTTGTTGCACTAACATGCAATACTTACAACAGAGTGCATGAAAGCGCTGGTTTGACTTTGTATTCATGTTCCTCAATCATGTGTTTAGAACATATGTCATACATGCACTGCTTCTGTCCAGAGGAAAAAAACGTAGAGAAAAAATTGTAGTGAAATGCAGTGAAGTATTTAATAAAATGAAATTCTCACAGCAATGCTGCCAACTTGGACTGAGAGCATACATTTTACATAAAAATCATTCCAGAAGAAAAGCATGTAATTTGCATTATGCTACATGATAAAGCTAATACCTCCCTTGGAATCATAAATTTTTGATCTCATGATTTCTGTGTGTATAACATTTTCAGAATTTGTGCTGTGATTGCAATCTTTTCCATTAATTTACCATCCAGTTGCAAAAACAAAGCACTGCTTTTGTTTTATTAGTTTACCTTTTATTTACTGCATTCCTGCTTTACCAGAGGTGTGTTAAATTATTAACAGGTTATGTCCATGTTCACAGAAAAGCTAAATTGAATCCAGTACAGTGTGGACTTATTAAAAGACTGGCTAACAGATTTGCTTTGCCCACAAAACTGTGCACTGTGGTTTCAAATATTCTTTTTCCAATTAAAGCTATTTATTTATTTTGATTTCTAGCAGTCATGGTGAATTCTTGACAGTGGTATTTTTTTCCATAGAAATGCTCTGTATTTTTGCAGGAGTAAAACTGCATGTTTAATTGGTTATTTTAACACCTTTAGTGCAAGATCTCCGTGCTTTAATAGGCCTATAATTTTTAAATGTAGGTCCATTATTTTCTATGGCACGAACATTGGCAGACTTCTCAAGTGTCTTGCTTCTCATTGCTGTCTCTGATTTCACTTTAAAACCCCTCTTTGTCCCTCTTTAGTCCCTGCTGATGACCCTTATTAACCAAAAGGATTTCTAGAGCTGAAAAACTTATCAGCTTAGAAACAGGCATGCTCCAAAAATGTGTTTTTGTTAGAACTTAAAGTAACTATCAATATAAAAAAAAAGAAAACCTGTCATTGTGCACTTGGGTGCACAAATATAAGTATGACATAAGTTTAGACTACTTCTTTTTCTTAGTATTTTTTCTCCGTGATAGGCAGGATCAATAAGTTTTGCTCCACTAGAGGACCAAAATCTGCAGTATTCTTCTTTCCTAGCAATTAACTGAGCCTCCATCTCAGCACATCAGGTCTCCATGATTATTGTCACCATGACAAGATCATCTACCAGATCATCATACATTCCAGTTGTGTTTGGGAGAGAACCAGTTGAACTCTTGCCCTCTTTCTGTCCTATCTGGTAGAAAAGGATGTGAAGGACTGTGGGAGAAATGGCTTTAAGAATGTCCTCTGTTGAATGCATGAGGCCAGATTTTTCATTTGTCTCAGCTGATGTCACACCATGAGTTGCCAAGGGGAGCTCTGTACGTTGATGCTGGTTGGGATCTGGCTCTTTGAGTTGTGCCTCTTTAATAGCAGAGTTTCATCAGAATGACTCGTGTGTTAGCAAAATCGGGCCAATTGTGGTAAAAAAAAATGAAAAATCAAGTGTTATATCCTAAAATATGTGTGGCTGAAAAAAGGGTAATGGTATGCTTAGACACTGAATGGGGAACTCACTGGGAAGTGCTAAGGACAGAGGGCAAATACAATGTTTAGGTGTGAAAGGAAGAAATATCAAGTATGGACAGGAAACTAGTGTCCCACATTGTTCAATATTGGGGAGATATTTATGGGACCACTAATAAATCAAGCTGGAATACCTTCAAGAAGGATACTGAAAACCAGGGAAATCTTACGGCCTGTGTCACAAATCTTTAATCAAGATTTAACAAAAAAACTTTCAAGTCTGTAAATATACCATAAATTTAGAGATGTAAGAAACATGTAGTTACATGTATCTTGATTCTTCAAAGAGGATATTAAGAGTGAACCGATTAATATTTACACTTATGTAAGGAAGATATTTGAAGAGATAGATCTTTAAAGCAGTGGAAAGGCATAATGGCATCCAATAGTCAGATGACAAGACTAACAAACAAGATGTGTGGTTTTAGTATTGAGGGTGATTAATCCACAAATCTGCATAACTTGGTATATGATCTCTTCAATTGCCTGATTCTTTGAATCAATAGTGAATATTTTTTGCAGATACAGGTTATAGCTCACTGAGACATTATAGACTTGGTACAGGAATCTATTGTTAAAGTTCTGTGGGGAAAAGTAAGATTAACTCATCCTATCATATGTAATATCATCTATTATTTATTAATAATATTGCAATTTATTAATAAATTATGTAATCTTGGCCAGCTCTACGTTTTGATTCCTGTTTTTATCTGTGTTTGGGTATAGAATCTCCATGCAGAATAGTCTATTAGATCAGGCAGGGAATCAGCAATATTCCTTAGGAAAATTTGTGAATTACTAATTTTTCTGCTTTTCTGAAGGAGTCAGCATCAACTGTAAAGCAAATGGATGTTGAAACCCTTAGCAATCTCTTCCTGCTGACCTGACCAAGAGGTCAGCTGACATACGATAACTTGTGGTGGGGCTCAGTTTTGACTGTCTCAGCCTATGTTGAGATGTAAAGAAGATATTTTTCTATCCAGGACCCCTATTAAAGTAGTTCAGGCTGAGCAGAGTATACAACAGGGTTTGCATTTCTTCTCTGTTTAAGACTTCATTCCTTTTAAAGTATGTCCTCTTTCCAACAATGCTATAGGAAGGAGTGGAAATAGAAAAGACCAGTCCTAGGAGGGTTTTTTATTTGTATCCACTTAAACTAAGAACATAAGTGAGGATTAAGCTATCTGAACAAATAGAAGGTTGATTCTCTATAAGTTGTAACATGAATCAAAGCAAAATGAAAATTCCTCCTTTACAAAAGTATGTGATTATTTTACTGGTGCTATTGAAAACACTTGTTTTATTCAAAAGCCTTGTTATAAAACCTTCATAAGACCAAAGAGATGGCTAAGAAGCAGTCCTCTTAAGCCATAATTGGAGAATCATAAATGTAACAATTATTTTTGTGCTCCTGGAGTCTGTACAATTTCTTTCTCTCATCAAGGATTAAAATGAAAAAATTATAATAATGTTGTCAGACCAAGGTTCATACTTTAATTCAAAGTTTGTGAGCTAATCCTGGCAGTGGTATAACTACAGTGAAGTTTATTGAAGTTGCTTCACAGAGGGATTAGATGCTGTTTGTCTCCCCATGCAGATAATATACTTTTATGTAATCAGATTTTTAAACCATGGCTGAAATATTGACTGTATCATTTTTATAATTTCAAGCTGCAACTTAATTTTTGTTTTGTTTCAGTAATATCTTTGTAAATTAACAACAAACAATTGTGAGTATGTTAAATGGGTGATGAATGTATCAGAGCAATCAGAAGCAGAACTGTAGTAACTACGACTGATACTATTTGGAAACAAATTGTGTTAATTTTAAGCTTAATGAAATTCCAATAGTCATTTTTACGCTAAAAATTATTCATTCAAGTCCTTGAACTAGCCCCCATCTGTGATGAACTCATTCACATCGCAGTGCTCTTACTTGTGAGGAAATCTCAATCTTCATTTGCTTTGGAATGCAATTTATGACATGAAAATGCTGTCCCAGAACGACACACTCCCTCTATTCAAGTGATCAATACATGGTTTCTGTTTTGCAGCTAAACCATTGCCTAACATAAGAGGGAAAAATGTGGGGGGGGAGGGGGGAAGTGTGGCAATTTATTTCTGACTCCTCTAATTCTAAAGATTTTGATGTATTGCCAGTGAAGAGAAGCAATATATTCTTAGACCCTGAGCGCAGCAATATCTTTTGTGTCATCATGTTCTGGAGGGATTACATGTATTTAGATATCCTTTATGGAATTTAGGAAGAAATGTGAGGCTTATGTCATACTGCTCTTAACCCTAAGATGCAGAGGCACTTAGAGAAGCTAAACTGATATCTGTACATTGATATAAGTCTCCTGATGCTTGGTCAGCTACTCAGAAGCACAGCACTGAGAGCATTTCCTGGAAAACTTAACTTTCCTGAACAGTTCCAGAGGAAATATGGAGTGTTTGTGCATCTTCTGGGGATTGTCCATAGGAAGTAAAATGGAACCTTTCCTGAGGTAGGCCTGCAAGTATTTACTTAGCTCAAGAGGCAAGTGCATGGTAACCCACTAGGGAGGGACAGAGGGAGGGATGAGCTGTTTACAGCCACCACAGAGGCCATTTATGTTTTACCTTCCTCTACAGGCCAGGCTGTAGGATGCCATAGCCCATTTTCTTGTAGCAGCTCTGGAGCACCCACATCAGGGAGAAAGAGAAAGAAATGCTACCTTACCACAGAGGGACAATAGGGGATGGTACTCCATCTTTTGTGGAAAAAAAGGATTTTCATGAAGAACTTGGAAAACCAGTCAATAATGGACAGAGAATGAGATTTCCAGATGTTTGAGACTGCGTATTTTCTTGACTATATGAGTCTTTTAGTATTGACCTAGGCAGGCTCTAGTTCCATATTTTAATACCTTTCATGTGGCAATTAAAGTAGTTATTCAGTATTTAATAGTATAAAGCTCACCTCAGTGAACAGCAAAACTCCCAAGGGCATCTGTAGGATCAGGTTATTGCCTCCTGGGCATTGGGTACTCTCAGTTTATTGTGGCTCTCCTTTGCCTGTGATGAAGCTTCTAGGCTCTTGTGGTCACTCTAATGTCTATTAAACATCTTTCAGTCCTGGTAGTGTTATTTACCTGTCCTGCCTCTATATACTCTTTGTCTCAGACTCTTGACAAAGCTGGTGTCAGTTGGTGTGGATGTTGTGTTTACTTTCTTCTATATTTCACTTTGAAAAGAAGAGAAGGACTTGGTATTTAAGTCATCAAAAACATGATTTTGACAATTTGAAAAACTTAATCTAATAAACTATATGTAGAAAAACAATAAATTCAATGCAGTAAGTGAATGGGTGAAGTATTTTTGTCACTGGGGAAGCGTTCTGTAGAATCTGTGATAGGGATGAGCAATATATTTATTTGTTCTCAAAAGGCCTATAAGGATCATCTAATTTGGATCCCTCCTGCATAAATAGAATTTCACCCAGTAATTTCTTTGCTGAGCCTGATAATTTCTTTCTCCAAAGATATATATTCTTTTAGCAGCTTTGTGCTTCTTAATGGTTATTGATTTAAGCGTCTTCTATCCTGCTCTTAAAAATGCTTTGTTTAGGGAAAGAAAAAGTGCACTTTGTTTCTTGTCTGAACAAAATGAGCTTCTTTACTCAGCTTGGTGTTTCTCTTCTTTCTCTATAGCAAGAATTTTCTGCATAGCAGCTCAGGGGGCATTTCAGGGAGTATTTTCAATTGTAAGTGGAAAAACCCTATTGATTTCAGGTAATAATTGTGTGAAAAGGTCCCATGAAAAAAAGACAAGAGAAAATGTGAATACTTGGCATATGATTAGCAGATTCAGCAGCTTCACTCACTACTCTAATTGTTTATAGACCAAAGGACAGATTGATAGCAATCACTCAGTTCTTCCACAATAATTATATACTGTCTACATGAACTTTGCTGTAGTTTGAAAAGGAGACTCCCTAAAATATTTATTCATCAGTCAAAAAGATGGGAAAAAGCAGCAATACTGGCATGACATGAATTTTTAGAAGTGCATTTGAGGAACAAGGAGGATGATCTGGAAGCATTTGTCAGCTCCCTGAGCTGTGATATCACTGATGTTAGTGAGACTTGGTAGAATGAGTCCTGTGACTGGAATGCTGGGATGGAGTGCTACAGGCTGTTCAGGAATAATAAGCAGTGCAAGCAAATCTTGCATTACATGTGAGAGGTTTGATTGCACAGTCCTTACAGTTAGGGATGATGTAGTGAAGGGGCTGTGTATGAGGATTATGGAGATGGAAAACAAAGGAAATGTTCTAGTGGATGCCTACTACTGATCGTCCAGCCAGAATGAAAGCACTGATGATTCTACAGACAATTAGGAAAAAATTCTGAATCAGTAGCCCTTGTCCTTATAGGAGATATCAACTTCCCTGACATCATCTGGAAATATACATCTATGATGAACAAGTCTTGGAAATTCTTGAAATTTACAGGAAATAACTTCTAGTCATAGGTGCTCAGTGAGCCAATACATTTCTTTGTGGTGTAATGTTCCAACCTAATTCACTCTAGAGCCAGGGCAGGACCCGCCCCCCCAAAAAAAACCAACAAAGGAAGAGAAAAGCATGTGAACAGCTGTATTGCTTATGTTGACTTTTCGTTTTACTTGTTCAGTTACAAATGTGAAGAGAAAAGAGCATAAGCAGTTGGCATAAGCCATATTGTTATCCATTTCTCATTTCTTATTTCACATCTGCTGGGAAGGATGCAACAGGCTTGTCTGGACCTGATAAGGAGGAGTACTCCTTATCACCACTGCATTTGTGATTGAATATTGGTATATGTGCTGTTATGTTGTGAGGTGAATGCTGTTTTACAGGTTCATAGCTAACAAACCACATGGTTGCTAGTAACTGCATCTTAAATTTCAACAAATAAATTTTCAAATATTTTTTACTTTTAGAATTTCATATAGTTTATATAAAGAATTTGGTACAAATGATGACTGCACAGTGGATTTAGATTTTACTACAAGACTTTATTTCTCTGGGAGGGCTTTCTTAAGTCATAAACTATAAACTGCTTGTGTTTTCATTTGTTTTCCTTCTGGTGTCATCTGTTGTTATTTCTAATATGTACTTCTTAGATTTCACCTTTGATCTGTGCAATTTCTAGGTTTTTAAAATTTTATTGTTAATTATTACATGATTTAGTGATAATTTAGGATATTATCACTTTCAGTGGCCTCATGGGAGCTTATTACTTTACTACCTGCAGAATTGCAAATAAATAAGCCGATAAGTAAATATTATGAAGGGATGCTTGTGTCTCCATAGTTAGAAGTTATGACTAACTGTATGTTCCAAAGTTGATTATAATGTGCTCCCTCATAGGAAAGTTCACTAAAACTAAAGCAAGGTGCCTAATAAATCACACATGAAGTGTCTTTCTGGAGGCTAATTCACTGTTCAGGGTTAAAGGCTACTTGAAAGAGGCTGGACTGGAGTGTAGCGGTAGTTTTTTATCTTTTCATTTACTAATTCTTTCCTGGTTTTCTTTTTAAACTGAACCCTCAAAATTATTTTCTTGAGTAGTGCCAAATTTATGCCTGTAAAAGAAAGCAGGAAGAGTCACTCTTGCAAAAGTGAATGGAAGAAAAAATAATAGGTGGTATAGCAGTTAGCACTCAATCTTTTCTTCTTTCTGGCACTTCCTACACTTTATTATAAACGAGTCATATTTATGAAACAAAAAGCATACTCTCCAGAAAAAGGCAAAGCAAAAGAAAATGTTATTTATCTGTCTTTTCCCCTTTCATTGTTCTTAGTCGCAGCCTTCTTTAGAGCATATCTCAGTATTCCGTTATCACTAGTTTGTATTCCTTTATCATTAGTTTGTATTTTCCTTCATGTCACTCTGCAAACTTAATAGTTCAAATGCAGGGGTTTGCTTGTTTGTTTGTTTGTTTTCCAAAACCCCTGCCTTTTAACCCAGCCTGGCCCAAGGCACACCTGCCCAGAAAACCTGTAGTCTAGATGAACATCCCCCATTTTTTTCTAACATCTGCCTGGGTCAAAGCAAGTTTTAATTCACTGCAGGACCCCATCCCTTAGATTGCTTCTCCCCATATCACAGTGGAAGGAGGCAAGGAGTGGCTGTGGAAATCAGAGGCCCACCAGAAGAGGTTCTTATGGTCAACATAGCCCATCCATAACTGCCTTATCTGTGTAATCTACTTTTACAGGCAGCAGGAAGGAGCAGGCACCTAGAAGGTACTGTTTATTTAATCTTAAAATAGATGAAAATTTAAATCTGATAAGTCATGCCTGAAGGTATTTGCTTCCTAAAAGGGGGTTGAGGTGACTGGCTTGGGTGTACGTGGCTGCTGCAGGTCACTGGCATATAAACACAAAGCTCTGCATGTCGGGTACTCCATCACTCAGAATAAGCAGAAGGCACCATTTTGCATTTATTTCTTTGGTGTGCCCCATTTTTGACCACTGTAAGCACTTCTGGCCTGGTTTCAAGAAAGACACAGGGGGGCTAGGTGTGATGTAGACAAGCGTGAGTAGAATAATTTAATAGTCAGGGGCAGCTGCCTGATGAGGAAGGGTTAGAAGATGTGGGATATACAGCTGGAGAGGAAAAGGTTGGGGGGGTAACACTGAGGTTTCTGAAGTCACCAGGGTGCTAGATAAGACAAAGAAAGAACTGCTGCTATTCACCAAACCCTCCACTGTTGGATACAGAGGACAGTATCAGAAGTGGGAACATTCCTTCTGGCACACCTACAGCAACAGCTGTCAATGCTGGGGCTACATAAACAAAAAGCAGTAGAAATAGCCTGGTTTTTGTGTTTTCCTTAGTAGTGTCTCTCTTCCTGTGCAAGTCAGAAGCATGGTACTGGGGTAAATGGATTACTGGTGAGACCCAGTGGGACACTTCTTAACATTTCCCTCCACTGACTGTGTAAGGAATCAAGAGGATCTGTGCTCCCAATTTCTATTTCCTGACAATTAATGTTGTTTGGCATCAGTTCCAAGCTGGATGCTCTGGAAGCAGCTACCTCTGGTGTTGGTCTGACTTTCTGGAGCAACAAGAGTCCACTATGAGCTCAGTCTTTATGAGTGAGGTCAGCCTAAATGACCTGGGAGAGAGCAAGTTCTCTCTCATCCTAATGAAATCAATGAGAATTACAGACACTGAGTGTATTCCAGCAGGTGTTCAGCATCTCACAAGATCAGGCACCTAGTTAATAGACTGAGGCTGTATAAAATGGTGTATGCTATTAGCAGCCAGCAAAAAAATCAAGAGAGAGAGAAGGACTTTGGGCTGAGCTGTCGATTACATATTGGAACAAGAAGAGAGAAACTGTCTGCAGCACTTAGAGCAGAAGGGTTTAGACAAAATAGAAAAAGTCGCTAATGTTTGCTGCTATCAAATTTATTCTGCCTTTCGGAATACTAAGTATTTTTAGTAATGAAAAAAATTCTGCAGCATCAAATGTATTAAAAAGTCACCAACATGCAATCACATTGCTCAGTGATACTGAATACTAACCTGCCTCCAAGTCTGAACATGTTCAGGCTTAGGTTAGCCTTACATATTTAGGCAAAGTTGACTTGATTTTGAATGCATGCCTGCATAAAATAAGCAAGTTTAAAAAGTCTGGGCAATGCAGATCAAAACAACAATCCACAAAGTTTTTGAAATTACTGAGAAACTTCACGGATCTGGCACCTCCATTTAACCATTCACCACACCAATCATACTTGCTAAACTTAATTTATAGCATCTATACAAGACTGTGTCTCACAGTAGTGTAATTAAATTCATAGAAGCTTTTCATAGTTTTAACTTTGTAGCTGAGTGTAGCATTCAATAAGTAATACCAATCTCATACCACAAATTGACTCTAATGCAAACAGATATAAGAATCAAACCTGTTCAGAAGAGACTATTAGCCATATAATGGAAACAAAGACTGAGTTAGTGTTGCTTAGCTAATCAGCACAGATTTTATTATCTCATTGCTTTTTCTCTTCAAGTTACAGGAGACCAAATCAGAGGTTACGTTGCCATGTTCAGTTTAATTTTTCTTCAAAAACGAAAGCTTCAGCTCTGAAGGACTGTAGGAACCCATTGCATACCTCACAGTCTGTGGAGGCTGAGCATCCTCTGTAGGTGACAGAAACTCAGGCAGTTGGCAGTACTCAGGTGCTCAGCAGCTCACAGAAGCGGTGGAACGCTGCTGGCAATATCGCTCTCTGAGAATCAATTAGACAAGAAATATTGGCAATTAGTAACACAAACCCTGGGATATTGCTATAATTGGTTTGGCAAGATACTAACATTGGTACATTCATAGTTCCTTCATTAAAAGGGCTGTGAAGTGCATCTACCTTTCATCAGAACTGTAGTGGTGTCATCTGCATCCACACTCTTCTCCTGCACAGGGGAAAATGTTTTCACCCATCTCAAACTCTCTGGGCCAAGGAGAATATACCTCAAATCTCCTTCATTTTAACTCTTCACAGCACTCCTTGCATTGTGCTGGGGTAAGGTAGCTTTTAAGTTTCTCAAGATCTGGCAGGTATTCCTTTAGGCTCATATTTGATTACTGAGCTTGTGAACACTTCAGGGCATACAATATCCATTGCTACAGCACAATGGTTTTCTCACTTGTGCTGAGGCTGCTGGATGCATCTGTGATAGGAAAAAGATGATATTTTTCCAGTTTTCTAATCATCTGATATTGCATTCTGGTATCAGAAGTCCCCTGAAGTAATTGTTCATCCTTCTGATCCCTAATTGCATTTATCAACTCAGTATGAAACCTATTGCTACCTGGAGCTTTGTCTTCCTTTATCCAAATACTTCCTCATAACTATTTTCATAATCTGCAAAAGAACCTACAAAATATATCCTCACAGGAGGCACTGTTAGTATTCTTCTCAACAAATAAAGAGAAAAAGTCATCGAGTCATTGAGTTTTTATGTTATATTCAAAGTTACTGTTAATATGAAGGAATGTCTTTTTTTTAGCATACAAATACCATGCAGCACTATAGGCTGTGAGATAGAAATTATTTGTGTATTATTAGGTTCATGCTGTTTTGAACTACAGAATCACTTCAGTAATACTTTTCTTGGAAAATCAATTATATATGAAATTGTGTAGCAATTTGGTGACATAAACCCAGGTAATAATATAATTAAAAAGAAAATACTTACTTGTTGCACAGGCTATTTTGCATGCATCTTAATTATGTACCTTTGCTTGCTGACTTGTGTTTACAACCTTTGGGTAAACCTATAAGGTAGATAGGAAAATAATAAAAATTGATGCCATAATTAGACTTTAGGTGTGATTTGAAAAATTGGTATCTAGATGTATGCTGCCACTGGCACTGTGAATTAGGAAAAGACAGAAAAAAATATTCCTCAAGATGTAAATCTTACATTATAATGTGAGGCATCAGACTGTAAGCATCCAACAAATCATGTTTTAAGTATTTTAGGCCAGATTGGTCTAAGTGGTGTAAATAGTTTGACTCTGTCAGAGTCCGGTTTTTGATAATATGTCTCTGCTATGAGTCAGCTTTGGATTAGATAATTTGTTTTATTGTTCATTTTAATGAAAAGAGTTTTGGGAAATATTCTTCCCAGATATCTTGCAACAGTAGGCATGTACAGTGAGTGATTCCATTTTTCCTCATTTATCAAAAGTAACTTACTTAGTTTTTATATCAGAAAGATCCTCTTCATACATCTTGGAGTAGCTGTTTTATTAGGAGTTTTAGATGAGATCACCACAGTCATTTGCAGCATCACTGAAGTAAATGAGGCAGGACTTAGCCAGCTAGCCAAGGGAGGATCACAGGCTTATATATCAATATTTGTCAAAGTATTTTCAGACTTTTGGAGTCTTTAATTAGCAGTTGTATGTTGAGGATGCAGTTCAGTGAAGACAAACAGACTGTATTTCCTTCAAAAGCTGGATGAAGTTTACCGCAGTTCTAACTTGAGGATTTGTTCTGTGCTGCAAAACAAATTAAGCTCCCCATTAATCACTTTCTGCATTGTTTTCTTACCAGTCCTAGCAAGCTTTTTTCTCTAGGACTCCTTAATTAAGTCTAAAATCCCTTAAGAGGACATGTCCACTACTCAGTGAGCTTGGGTACCTTCTTTCAGAGAACTGCTTGACTAATTAGTCTGATTTTAGGTGGGAATGTCCACGACTGAGTAGGTGTCAAGTTTGATGCTGTGGTCACTGATGATCTAACCAAAATCATCAGTGGAGTTCACGCATCTGACCAAAAGCAGGCCAAACAAGTTGCTTTCTGAACTCCTCTGATTAACTCAGATGTTCTCGCGTCTGCTATGTAGACCTGAGCATGAGATGAATGACACTTTTGGTGCAGAAAATATAGGTTGAAGTCTGATACACAAGTTAGGTAGAATTGCTCTTTAGACTTCACCGTTATAAGAGGAGCTGGTTGTTCAGGGATATGTGGTTGCTGCCTCTTGTGGCAAAGATGTCTTAAGTTTTGGTAGAGTTTGCTGTTTTTGTCACCTACCCTTTTAGTAATTTTGAACCTGCTGCCTCTTTTAGTTCTATAAAGTTGATACTTTACAGTTTCCTTCTGCCCTTTGGGCTGACAATCCCTGTGGTATCTTCACATTTGTGTTTTCTTCACTACCATCTACCAGTCTACCATCATTATATACATCCTTACATTCCTCCAAGACAGGAAAAAACACAGATTTGCTTTATGGTCCCATCCTTTGAGAAAAAAGAAGGAGGAAGAATTTTTTGTGAATTTTTGTGCAATTTCCCTTAGAACCTGTTTTTTGTATAACTAAGTTCAATTCAGAGTCTCCTTGCTGTGAGAGGCCAATGTCCTTTATACACTATTCTATATTTATACTCAACAGAAATTAGCATCAAATGTTATACTGGGCAACTGCCAGGCCTAGCAAGTCATTGTTTTCTGTGGAGAGTCCCGTGTATGGATGACATTTATCAGTATTACAAAAGGTCTTCTCTGCACTTAATATTGGATTCCACAGATTCTCAAAAGGACAGCTTCTCCTGTGATAATGAATTACCTGATTCAGTTTCATCCAAAATGTCTTGCTGACTGTTCTCTGGCAGTAAACATGTTCTTTAACATAATTTCTGTTACATCTGGCAATATAAAATTGAAGGAAGAAGGTCAATGCTTAGTTTTAAAGTAAGTAGGGATTTGAAGACTTTTTGAGGACCCTCACCCCAGCCTCAGGTCCTGGTGGGAAGTGCCTTTCTGTGTTTTGACAAAATCATAGCCTGGGCCACACCCACAGAGAAAAGAACTATGGTGGAAGTGAATAGACTGGAAAAGTGGGAAGTCATCTGGTTTAGATTCCATTGTCATCTCTATTCAGGGGCTTGCTTTACCATACAGCTTGAGATCTTTAGGGGTGTCTTGCCAGCAGGGAGCTTTGTGTTTGTGGAATGAAGGTCCATGACATGGTCCTGTCCATAACCTGCCCTGAATGCACTCCTTTTTTGCCTACTGCTGGTTTTCAGGCTCTGCTTTTTTCACTAGTAATGTTTCTTTTATCTACAAGTACTACAATCACTGTGTTCTGAGATGTTTCATTGGAATCTTACCTGAGAAATTTCTGCTAGTTTGTTCAAATTCTTTCTACCAGTATCTTTCTAAAAGGTGTTATCTTGAGCAATGGTCTGTGTTTTTCTTTAGGCTTTAATATTTGAAAGGACTAAATAAAGCCCAGATGTCCTAGATCCTTTTTCTGATGTAGGTGTTGCAAGACAGTTTCCTCTTTCCCTACTCATCTCAGTTTTTTATTTGGTATATTCTCTCTTCATTAAGTATAGTGTATCAACTATAATAGCCACCTCCAGCAGTATTATTTTCCTCTGTTTCAAGTGGATATTATTGAATTTTCTTCCTTTATCTTCAGTGCATACTTGTGTACTTTCTTCTAGGCATCTTTCTCCTTTTTTAAAGTCACACAGCTGCTGAGTTACTTTTTTTTGCCCCTTGGGCCTTTTGAGTCAGCATTGAGGTGCTTTCTTAGATCCATAATGGATCTTAAAATGAGTCAGAAGGAAAAAAGAACTACTACTACATTTTGGGTGGGTCAGCTTTCTTCCTGATGACCACTTACAATACAGCATCTGTGTACTTTTGTAACCCTTCCTAGTACATGATAAAAGTAGTTCAGGATTCATTAACAAATTGCACATTCTTGATGAAAAAACGAATTACTCTGACATTATGTAAAGAGCAGAGGTACTAAATTTGTAAAACAAGTATTTCTCCTTCTTTAAATCTCTGCTTTGATTACACAACCTATTAGAAATATCATCTAGAAACTGACTTTTGGTTAAGATAACCAAGTACATTAAACTATTCTTCATCTCTTTGTATCCACAGTCAAAAATTCATGTTTGCAGATGATAGAGAAGTTCTACACAACAACCTGAAACAACATAAATTTGCTTTTTGGCCAGTTGAGAAGTAATTTATTTTTCTGATCCAGAGAAAGGAATTAGTGCAATCAAGACAGATATCAGGACATAATCTGAAGTTCCAGGACATCATTTTAGGCCCTGGTAAATTGTAGGTCAGATGCCACTGCATAAGACGAGTATGATGCTAACCTCTTTCTCTGACCTACACTAGAATGACAACAATGGTAAATGCACCTGTGTGCCTCAATTTTCTGTCTGCAGCAGTGAATAGGCATTGAATTGGTTTCAAGTGGTTCTCCAGTGTCAGGCAGTTGGGAAGCCCAGTGAGAAATCACAAAATTAGGCAAACATGATAGATTGATGCTGAGGACATTTCGGGTGAATGCGATCTAGTTTATACACAAGCCAGTCAGGTAAATGAATAAGGGAAATTGTCAATCATTTTTACATGCCAGCATCAGGAGGCATCTCAATAAAGCTGCTGGCAAGAGGTCACAGCTCATCTGCCACTGGGACAGCCAGCAGCCAAACTAAAAATTATTCATTTTCAGACACTATTTAGGTACTTTGTTCACCATGGAGGCGAACTTCTTCTTTTTTAGCTTCTTCTTTTAAATTTTTTTTTAGCAGGCAGAAGCAATAAATCACCTAGTTTAAGAAGACCCAGCTAGTCCAACACAGATCGATTTCATGGGGCAGTCAATGGGCTGCTAATAGAATTACAACGACCTGTCAAAATAGGGAAAACACATCTGTGACAGTGACAAAGGGCAAATAAATTCAAGAAGTGTTATGGGCTCTTTTTAGTTTTTTTGGGGTTTTTTTGAGACATAGATGAGAAGTACAAGTGATTCTTTCAAAGTCTGCAACTGTGACAAACAGCAATGTTTATCCCTTTGCAGGAGCCATCAATCCTGCAATACTGAATTCTATGGTCACTTTATTTCTACTACAATTACTAGGCTCCCATAAAACAAAACTAAAGAGCTGCATACAGAGCTATTTGAGCAGTTTCTCATGTATTAGGAAAGCTATTTAAATAGGTTTTATTAACACCTGTAATAATTTGCTCCAGGTGAAAAACCTTGGCACATTTTGTTTACCAGAAACTGCTTTTTTTCAATTACACACATGAGCTTGCCAGTTTCAGGTGTTTTTTAGTGTTTGTACAGCTCAAGCAGAAAATTGGTTACAATGTTGTTTCTGAGCCAATGTTGTTGGCTCAGAAATTGTGTTATAATTTGCAATAATTAGATAAAAAATTGAGTTATTGAACAGTGAATAGTTGCCCTTCTGCTGTAAAACTACTCTGCTGCCTGTATAGCATATATATAAAACCTGTACTTAGTACTTCATATATCTATGTCAGAAATTAAAAAAATAGTATGTAATTTTATGTAATACATGTTGATGCAACAGTTTGTGATGGCCCTGCAGATGCCATGGTTAAATACTGAAGTTGTGAGGTATTTTCCAAGTCATGCCAGCAAAGGCTTCTGCTCTGCAGGTACAGCTCCTAAGCAATGAAGAAATACTACAGGAAAGTAAGTAGGGTGGTAGTCCTTATTCTCCTCTCACTGCAGTCATTCCTAGGTCTAAAGCTATCTCTGACTTTGTGTAGAGAAGACCACATATTTTAATGAATTTTTTGTGCATGTATGAATGACAACTTGGAATAAAACTGAAATAAAAATTAATTATCTGGGAATCTTATATTGTTGCTAGGGAATATAAACCAAAGAGGTATAAGTTGTGCAATTTCTTAGTGCATACCAGTTTGGAAAAAGATTGAGTGCAGGAAAACTGTACTGCCAAAATCAAAAAAGCAAACAGTACTATTTTCCAAAATTTGCTCGTGTTGTTTGTTTAAAATATGTGTATACACACACACACAAACTAAACTGGAGAAACTTCCTTGAAGTCGATTGAATTTGCATTTAAATAGATGATAAAAGTTGTATTGACTCCCAATGAAACCAGGATTTCATACAGTGCAATTAAACCAGACTATAAGAGGAGTCAGGGTCAAAATTCTCAGGTTTGAATATCTTGCTTTTCTTCCATTTTTTTTCTTGTTTTGCCTATATCAAATCAATGCCCTGCCATGCTCTTTATCACAGGCTGCAACTTCTGTCGACTTTGTTGGGTCCTTCAGGCTTCTGTATGGCAACAATGTCTCCAGAGGCAGAACTGTGTTTTAAATTCTTCGGAGTGAGGAATAAACCATAACATTAATCTTTTTCTAGAGCATTCTATGCATTTTTAACACTGCAATTTTTAATAGATAGTAATAATAGCAATTTTTAAGTACCCTGCCGATTCTAGTAAAGGACTTTTCTTCAGAAACACTATCCCCTGCTGCTAGTTTGCAAATCTTCTAATTCATTACCACATGGAGTGTCCTATGTGTACAACATTTTTTTGCTTCAAAACAGATAAATCCATATATTTTACTAACAAAGGTTTCCCGACAGCATGTTACCATTTCTCCCGTGTGGGACTACAGCTACTTTAAATCATTTCCAAATAATGGTAGTGGATAATTTAAAGATCATGAATAAGTCATTTATTTAAATTAAGCATTTAGATTAGCCATCTGTATTTCAAAGCTTATCGATCCATACTAAACTAATATATTTTTCCTGAATAGTGTTTTTATGGTGTGGGTTATTCAGTGAGTCACAGTATTCCTCAGCAAGCTGCATCATCCTTAAGTTATATATATGTGTGAGAAGTGTGTTTCTGTGCCCAGCACGACGTGACTGCGGATCTTTGTGCTGTACAGAGCTCAGGAGCCCAGCAGGGAGTGCCTGGGCTGGTGGTTCAGAGCTCCTACAGCAGGGCAAACAACGGGGAAGCTATTGCTGGAGCTCTCGGAACAAAAGGCATCAAGTGAGATCCAAGCACCGAGTGATGACAGAGTAAGTGTCTGTCTGCCATCCACCATGGCTCTTTCTGGAGCCTTACTCACTTCAAAAGTAGTCAGAAGACTCTGGGAAAGAGGGCAGATTCTCTGTTAGTTTCAAACGGATATATAAAAAACTGGGTAACCAAAAAGGGTTTAACAACAGCTTTGTATTGAAACTGGGAAAAGAGCAAGTCTTAGGGCTTTGTCATCATGGCTTCAGAGTGCATCTGGTTTATGCATCCCAATTTACATTGCACATGTCACTACACCTTTGATCTATGTTTTGTAAAGTCAAGCTCAAAGCTTTATGTGCGAGAGTTGCCATGAACTTCTAATGTCTCACAAATAAGAAAGATTGAAGGAGAGTTTGTCTCTTCAGAAGAGCAGAAAACTTACCTGTAAATGTCTGAGGAAAATGCATGTGGAGGGAAACAGGTTATGGAAACACTGAATCCTAGAAGAGTAGCACAACAAATATCCTGCCAGCACAGGTCCTACCCTTAAAAACTTGGCACCTTTGTGCTGAATTGTACCTGGGAGAGAAAGCAACTGGGGACAGAATGTATAAGCAGTGCTTTCTGCTCAGTGTTCCATCACTTTTGCCGTTGTGTTTAGCCCACTTTTAGAAACTATGTGTTTTAATAGGCATTATGAACACTTGGCTAACAAAAGTATTCACTTTTATTAAATAGAATTTCGGTGAAATATGTCTTGAGAAGATACATGACCCTTTTAAGTCAGGAAAAACTATTAGTTACTATAGAAGCCTAGAAAATATTTGTTCAGTGCTCTCCTAAGCATGTAGCCTGAATGCCTCATGTCACCATTATAAATTAAGCTGAGACAAAGTTCCTGACTGTCTTTTATTGTCCTGGTGTGATACACAAAGTCCTGTGAAAAAGTCCCAGTGCTTTTCAGTAGCATCAAGTCAGGGCAACAGAGTGGGAAATCAGATTGGAGGGGTATTCCTGGTGGGTTTATTAGCACTTTTGAGAAGAGGTCATGCTTCTACCCCTTCTGAGGATTGCATTTACTAGATAAAGTTTTAAAAGGGCTAATATTTTAATGTTGTATTTTAGCATGTATAACATATACTGAAGATGTTCTAAAATGACAAGGGTAAAAAAACCTGGAATCAGCTTTTAAAAGACATCTTTGGAGGCTATTGCACCATTCAGGCTGTGGAAAGATTAAAGGAGTATCTTACTTTCTGAGGTACTCAGTATTTGCAGTGTAGTGCTACCAGAACTTCAGATTTCCATTTAGTTTTAAAGTATCTGAAAAGCTCTGTATCTCCTCTGGGTTGGCATTTGACAGGTGATCTAAAATGACCCTAAGCATTAAATAATGGCAAGTATATCTGAAGGATTTTAGGCATCTTGTCTGCACATTCAATATTTTTTAGTAATTTCCTTGCAATTTTCAGATGTAACTTAAATTAAAGAAGATAAAAAAAATGAAGGAAACATTAACTTTTTTACTATATGATTTAATTTTAGTACTTACTTACTATGAAAAAACCAAGCCCATTCCACTAAAATAAAATTTAAAACAGGAAAAAAAGAATCAAAATTTGAACAAAAATAAAATCCCTCCAAAAAAAGCCCAAGTCCAAAACAAGGCAAAGTCATTCCAATTAATGTAGTTTCAGGTCTACCCACAGTATGGGGAATTTTTTTTCTACCAAACTTTAATTCATTTATTTCTTTATAGAGTTATAAACCGCACTATCTCTCTTGTGCAGTAATCAACACTGTTAAGGAACTCATGAGCAGATGTGATACAAGAGAGCCTTTTTATTTTATTTTTTTTTTTAACTCAAAGAGTAATGACACTACAATATCATGTGGTGAAAGAGCAATAATTTGATAAACATTGTCTTTCCATTAGATTAGAGCAATTAATCTGATTCTAATTTAGCTGAAACATTACCATACTGGAATCCCTAGAGCCCGATGAATAATCTCTAAACACATTGACACACTCAGCAGACAAACATTATCTCCACTCATACTGTTGTTCCATATGGTCTCCTCCCATTCTGATGGAGGGCACCCTGCTGTTTCAATCAAATAAATGTCAATTATCTGAGATAGATTTTTTAGTTCGCAAGCGCAGGCTTACAATTCTGCTGTGGAACAATTGTCTGCAGTTCTTCCCTGATTGCCTCTGCCTCCTTTTTCAGCTGCCCACCTTGCTGTATTGCTTTCAAACTTTGCTGCATCATACACAGTTTCTAAGGCTCTCTCTTGAAAATTGTAGGCATAGGAAATAATTTGTACCTGGGGAGAAAGCAGCAAAACACAGAAGAAATGGCAGAAGTGTTTGCCATGTAGGTTTCTTTACCCTATCAGTTGGGATGGTTTTTATTGCCTTTTCTATTTGTTGATTTAGCAGGGTGCCACAACTCCATGTAACTAAAGACAATTGATAGATGATTTGATAGAGTCTTACTCCTCCAAGGCAATGCCTCACAAGTCTTTTGCTTCAGTGGGTTATGGGCACACTTGCCACATCTCACAGACTGTCTGACATTTTTCTTTGAAAACACTATAAAAGATGACAAGCTGAAAACTGCAAGCAGGTGCAAGCCACAGTTTTGACCACTGCTACAAGGTTCAAAGCTCATCCAAAATATCTCTTTGGAGTGATAGAGTAAATGTAGATTAGATATTAGGAAGAGATTCTTTATTGTGAGGGTAGTGAGACACTGGAACAAGTTGCCCAGATTTGTGGATGCCCCATTCCTGAAGTGTTCAAGACCAGATTGGATGGGGCTTTGAGAAACCTGGGCAAGTGGAAAGTGTCCCTTCCCATGGCAAGTAGATTGGACATAGATGATGTTCAAAGTCACCTTCCAACCCAAGCCAAATACTATGATTCTATGATTGTGCGGTAATCAGATTGCTTGGTGTATTTGCCTCTGATTACTATGGTGTCTAACACTGAGGGAGTGTTGTGCAATTCAGGTTGCTATCAGTAGAGATAAACTAATACCATCAGAAGTGAAAAACAATCACAGCACCTGAGGCAAAACCCTCAGAGTACTGGTCTGACATAGCACTTTGCAGGTGGAATTCATTATTTTATTACATTGTACATGACCTCAATTTTCTTCCTGAGTGTGTCATGTTAGGCAAATACAGTCAATGCTAAGGGCAGATGGAGATTAAAGATTTTGTTGAACTGTACTCTCTTCTGCTTTCTGTTGTTTGGGTGCTTAAAGTAATGTGGCAGAAGATGCTGTCTCTTCATCAATACACCTTAAACTGTGCCAGACAACCCTACTGCACCTGCTGAAAATTATATGGCATTAGATGATTGACCATAGCTGTTTATAATGATATACAGCTGCACAAAGGGTGTCTGTATATATGAGCTGGAAACACAGGTTGGATCACTTGGCAATCTGACATGGAGAAGATTTTAAAATTAAAAATTCTGCAATTTTTCAATGATACTTGGCATTCAACTTGACCTAAATGATATGGCCATTTCAAGAAGAAAAGTTTATTTTTGAATTAGGGTTGCGATCTATGTGAGAAAAGGATCCTTTGATTATATGCACGAGGGCCAGTGCAGCATTCCTCTAGCTGAGAAAACCTTTGTCTTGAATAACCTTTTAGGTCCACTAGACTAACTTACTTACTAGTAAGTATGGTATGAGTTGCTTTTCAACAACATTAAGCCATAGGCCTGTAAAACTGGCCTATTTTGGCTTTCTCAGTTATAGTATACCTGCTCTTCCCAGCTCCCTTCCCTCTTGCCTTCCTCACCAGGTTTTCTTCAGTACTCATCACATAGACTTGCAATGCTCTAATATCTCTGATCTGAAAAAGTCTTATTTTTCAGGATCCTGGCTACCTTCTCCTCTTCCTAATATAAAATGGGTTCCCAGATACGTCAGTACCTCAGAAGCAAATTAATTCATCCCATTTCCACCAGATATTCCTCTTCTCTAGCATGGACAGCTGGAAACATAGATAATCTGTCAATAAAATTGGGAGATTTGCATGCAGCAGTTATCCATGTATTCCCAGAGAAGTCAGGGCTTTCAAGCAGAGTGGGATGGTTATCAGTTTCTAATGTAGAATTTTAGGCTATCCATAATTGTATTTTATAGAAATAAAAAGTGTCTCTTACTATGAATTTGGACATTATGTCACCATTAATGTGCCAATAAAGGCTTTGCTTGAGGACACTGTGAAAAAACACACTTCTGTTAATATTGCTCAATAAAACTATTAATACAATCAATTTAATTTGAAATGTCTCTTGTCTTGTAAGGTATCAGATCATTAACTTTAGCAATGTCACAGAGTTGTAACTATCCCATTCAACTAAATTAGTGTCCAAGGATTAGCTAAGACCTCATATTGCACAGTGGAAAGTATTAATGTACTGCTGGATGTAAATAAACTGAGCAACCTTCAAATGCTTCAGGAAGGATGTAAGTTTACACTGATACATGCTTCAAAAAAGGGGCAATGAGAGATGTGAGGCAGAGAAGGAAACAATAGTGGTTCTAGAACTGAAGGCATGAGATAAATAAAATGGTATTGAACATCTGAAATTTTCTTGCAATCACAGTGATTCTCAGGGCCTCGAGTAAGGCATTTTATATCACTATATTTAACATTCTTATCTGTTTGGTTTCTGTTTGAATGATGCAAAGTGAATAATTGGGCACAAACCAAGCTCAAGTCAGGAAAAATAAAATGAAACACACATTGATGGACATGAGATATTATTTTCAGTCAGAATGCCTGTGTTCTACCACAAGTATTTTTCATGCAATACCTGCCTTTCTCCTTTCCCTTAACAGGCTGCCCTGTGGTGGTCACCATCCCTGGAAGTATTTAAAAGATGTGTAGATGTGGCACTTAGGGACATGGTTTAGCAGTGTACTTGGTAGTGATGGGTTAAAGGTTGGACTCGGTGATCTTAAGGTATTTTCCAATCTAAGTGATTGTATTTTTCTTGCTACTGAGAGACAAGGAGTAGAGTCAGGAAGTGCACAAAGAAGAAACTCAGGTAACTCTGCACTAGCATTTTGGTTCAAATCAGGAGAGTACCTCTTGAGCACAAATTGTAATCTTTACAGTTTACAATATTTGGTTCACATTGTAGAGACATCTTGGAGTACATGAAAGTAAAATGAAAGATGTGCTCCCAGTTTGTACCTAATTCACTTAGTTCATGGCTGATCAAATCCATTGGAATAGACTGGAACTAGTCAGAAATAAAATGCCCTGAAATTCTGGTGAAGTGTAAGATGAGTCTTCAGCACTGTTTCACTCAAAAAAATCCCCCTTTATTGGGCTGCACTTCTTGTTTGTGTGGACATAGCAGGGAAATATACTGAAGACTCTTTCCCCTGCCCTCCATGCATGTTCTTATCCTAATACGCTCTGGCTATATGAACGTGTATAAATAATGAACCAATAGTAGTTGTCCCATTTACATTTGGGAACATCATGATTTTAAGCCTGTTTTTAAAAGCATCTGTGAATGCTTTGGTACTGGCAGTTCCAACAGCTGAATTTAATAATAACATGGGGCAGAGCCTAGTGTGGGCAGTGTGAGTAGAGAAGGGAGAACTAGTGGATAACGGGAACCGAACATATTATTTTTTAACTCCTATGGATGTGATTTGCATATTTTTATTCCTTATCTGCTCCTCTGCTTAAAATAAGCTCACTAATAATACTGAGAGCTGACTGTCCAAGTGGTAACTGCTGAAAATGACTGGGTGGATACCAAAATGAATAGGAGGTGACAATGTGGCCTCGTTGAAAGGGAAGCACATCATGCAGAGTATGTTAGGAGGAGTGTGGCAGGTAGACTGAGGAAAATAACTCTTCCCCAGTCCATGCTGGTGATGTTGTACCTAGACGAAGGTAGATTGTTTGGAGGTCAGTCACAAAGATGATACAACTGCAGGGCTTGAGAGTGCTGGCAGGTCATACAACCAGGGGCAGCAGCATTCAGGTTTGTCATTAGAAAAAAGCTTGTGCCATAAGTGCCACACTGGAGCAGATTGCTTTGAAATATTGTGTGATCTCTACTGTTGGATATTTGCCCTAGACGAGCAAAGCTGGTCTAGTGCTTGTGGTGGCCCTGCTTCAAGTGGGATGCTGGACAAGGTGACCCTGGGACACCCCTTCCAATCTGCACTGTTCTGACTGTAGAGGGCTGTGAACTCCAGTGCATATTAGGGGACTGACACAATCAGTAAATTTGTTAGATAGAACATTTGGCCTAGCCTGGCTTTCTGGAAGGTCACAGGTAGCATAAGCTGTATCACTCACTGGGACACCAAAATCTGTAGCAGTTACCTGGGGAGAGTCTGTCTCTTTGCATCTGAGATTTCTTAGCAAGGAGAGAGGTAAAACTAAGGTGGAGAAATTAGAGGGAGACCCTTGGGGAGCCTGATTTATCACTGCTGAGGGGAAGAGGGGAATGGTAGCTGTTTCTTGAATAAGGCTCCTCATTCTCCCACCCAGAAGTAGCTGCTGCCCTTCATGTTTCCAGCTGTAGTCACAGCAAAGGCTGATTTCCACCTGGCAGCCTGCTGCCTGAGGCAGCTGTCTACATCACCTCACCTTGATGACTAGCTCTACTCAGGACTTGCAAACTTGCTCTGGGGAACAGAGCAGCTGCACTCAAAATACTGAGCAGACGTCTTCATCTCCACCTCAGTACTGAAGGTTTTCCTCTTTCTCCCCATGGGCTGGCTCAGTGGTACAGGTTAGGAGCAGAGACAGGTGTCAACATGGCCTTAGTGAGACAGCTAAATTTTCTCAGCTTTACTGAGGTACTGGGAGATGAAGCTTCAATCTGGCCTCAGAAATGTCACACATATGGACTGGCAACTAGATGTGACCCACAGAGGCATAGCTGAGCAGGTGTCTGCTTAAAAAACAGCTGCATTGATGATGGCTTTTATTCACTGTGTCAATTTTCCCATCCAAAGACAGTGGGATCAGTGGCATTGAAAATACTCATTACAATGTTTCAGCTCTGATTTTAAAATTTAAAAAATTATAATTTAAACACTTTTCTTTCAAAATACATTTTTTCCAAAGTTTGGCTTTTACTGAGAATATTTTTCTGGTCAACATCACAATTTACATTATTTTCCTAAGAAACCAGTGCCTTTTTTTGGTTTTGAGTTCCTTTCTGAGAGTTTTAGTGAGACAAAAGAAACTTTCTGTGATGGGACTGGAGAAGCAGGCTCCTTTCACAACACAATAGTCTGTTAGCAAATGATAAATATGACCTATGGCTGTAAGACTCTAAATGGATTTTTATCTCTGCTCTATTTTCAAGATGTGACAAAATTACTGGGTAGTCTATGTACCCAAAGTCAGAAATATACTGGGAGCTGAATAGTGCCAGCAAGAGCAGAGAAGCCTGATTTTAACTCCATTGCAACACAGCAGAGTTCTGCTTTCATGGTGCATTAATTCAACACCTGCAGGCGCTCTCTTCCCTTGCTGAAATTACAGGCTGTCTGCTGAGTAGTTAAGGCTTGGAACTGAAGTGTAAAGTCATGAGGTCTTTATTGATCAACACAGGGCCAGATCCTAATAGCTGGATGTAAGCTACAGATGCTCCCTCATGTTGCCTAGAATGGAGACAAAGGATGAAACATAGCTGAGATATTTTGCTGCCATGTGCAGTTTTTAGAGTTCTTCACCTTTAAAATAGAAGGTTCTTTAAATTCAAAATTATAGTGCTGGAAAAGGATCAGCATTCAAATATGTTGGTTATCTTACCAGTTGAAGTTATGATTTTAAAGCCACCTCAGCATCTCAAAAAAGATTTTGAAACACAGAACTACATGAATCAGACAAAAGCCAACCCAAAATCTTTGCTTTTGTCATGTGCATTAATATATTGCATTAGAAACATTAGAGAAGCTCAATTTAATTCGAAAGTAGGCTGCTGACAGCATTGTTTGGCTGTTGGGCTGTTGAACCAGTCTGGTTCCTGTGCTGGTAGGAAGGGCTGGAAGTAACAGAGAGTCAGGAGAGGAGACCATAAATAAAAAAGGTTGTTTAATTTGGTATCCTAGGTAAAAGTTTAACAGTCATAATGAGACTGCTGTGGGGCATGTTAACATGCTCCAACAAGCAATATGGTACTGTTTCTTTGGTTTCCCTAACGCAGCGGTTGTGTTATAAGGTCTCTGGCAGGGTGGAAAATGGGGATGTTTCTCAACTCGGACAGCAAGAGCTGCTGCCTCATTCCTGAAAATCCCAGTCCTCTCCTGTGTCTGGACCAGTGGTGCTGTGGGGTTCCTGAAGTGTCCCACACTGCACTGACTCAAGTCTCTTGGCTGGTTTTCTGCCTTCAGGCAGGCAGTATCACTCACGGTTCTGCGCCTCACCAGAGCGCTGTCGCAGCAGGCCCTGGGGCGGTGGTGGAGTGCCGTGACCCTCTAGAGAAGTGTCCCGGGGAAGGACGTTCTCAAGGCACAGGCATGTCCTCTGTGCTTGCTCCCAGGAGGAGAGCGATTTCAGCTCCTCTGTGAGCTCTCCGCTTTGGCTGACACAGGAGGCAAGAGACTGAATCCACGTGTGGCGGCCCAAGGCAAAGCCTTACTCTTCTTTGCTTGAAGGGCTCCAGGAACAAACAGGCTCAAGGGGATTCAAGGAGCAGGGTTGATACAGGAAAGCCAGGGGGCAGGGTAGAGCAGCAAACCAATCATCTGAGGGCTCAGGGGAGGTACAAAGGGGAAAGGACCAATGGGTTACAGGTAATTTACATGAAACAGCAAAGCATGCCGGGAGTAACTTTTTGTAACCGTTATGACAGGGGTTGCCTTATGCAGAGCTTTGGCAAGGGAGATGCTGCATCACTGGCAGCACTTGTTCGGTGGTATCAGGTTTCTGCAGTACAAGACCATGCTGAAGTCCTGCCAGTGTTTGCAGTGGGGCAGTTACCTGAGTCTTGATGCTGTTTAGTGGATCAGTGGAGGTATGCAGACAGCTGGGTACACTGCTCCACTCTAAATGTTGAACGACTTGCACAGGCTTAATGGGGACTCGCTGTATGCTGTAAATTTAGGACATAAACCACCAGACTATAAGAGCATTGGATGGGGTTGTCCCACATGCTCCACTCTAGCTCTTTTCCCAGTCCCTGATGGCCATCAAAATGAGGTATCTAGGAAAAAGGATAAAAACAGGGTGTACAATATGTGATACTTCCTTAGGCACTCTCCCTGCTACCAATCATTTGCAGCTCAGAGACTTCCTGACCTGGAGATGTTTTTTTGAATTTACAGCCTGAAAAAATTTCTGATCTGTGAACTTGCCCTGCCTCTCCTTGGAAGCTTTGTGTGTAAGCTTTTAGCTTCCACAACATCCTGTGGTGTGGAGTCCATCAAATGCATGTGCTTTTCTAAGATCACAATCTCAGAGGTCAGGCTGACTCCTCATGTCCACAAGATTCAATCCCCCATTGCCATCACAGCAGGATTGTGCTCCAAAACCAGCACTTCTTCAGTACCCTCTCTCTGTACCTGTTAATACACGTTAATATTGATTAATGCACTCACCACATATGGTGTAGGCACTTATCTTACTCCCCATCCACCTGGGATACACATTAATCAACAGTACAGCATGGTATAGTATGTCATGTCTCATTGCTTAAAGATTTTCCTACTCCCTTATGTTGTTTTTAAATTGAAGAAAACGAAGTGCTCAGACAGAAGTAATAGATCAGTATAACTAGATTTGTCTTAATACACCCCTGATGGATTTACCCAGAAAAGTTTAACGGAAAATCTTTTTCAGCATACAAAAAATTTCTGAAGAGTTATATGACTGACGATTGCTTTCTGCAGAAAAAGCCAAAAAAGCTCTTTGTTCTGTTCCCATGACTCCCACACGATAAAGACATTTTTTTCCCAATCCTCCATTTTAAAAAGATATAAATTTTTCACTGTGAGATATGTTTAGACACTGGAACAGGTCTAAACCTCTGTGAGCCCAGGGAGGTTACAGATGCCCCAACCCTGGTGGTGTTCAAAGCCAGGTTGGATAAAGCCTTGAGCAACCTGGCCAGGTGGGAGATGTCCCTGCACACGGCAGTGAGGTTGGAACTAGATGACCTTTAAGATCCATAGTAACTCCTAAACATTCTGTGATTAATTTACTGGCCTCAGAAAGACAGCATTTCAGCTTCCCAAACTTTTAGTTTCTGAAACAGTAGTAGGTTATGGGTTGAGTATGCTGTAGCTTAGTTCAATTGACCCCAGAGAGTGGCACTCAGTTTCCCTGATGCTGAACACCAGGAGTCAGGTGCCTGATCTGAGCGGGCAGCTCTGCAGTGGGCATAGAGGAAAGGGTGCCTCCTGAGACAGATTTATTTTAAGTGTTTAAAATCAACCCCTAGAGATGCTCTATTGATTAGAAATTATTGATTCATTGAAAACTAGCTTAGACTGCACATTACTTCTGGGAAAAGTTGGACCCTGGAACCTGGAGCTTGGAGAAAAAAGAAACATGATGGAGAATTATTTGAGTTGTGTTTGGTATAACACTCTTCAAATATATAAAAATTTGTATTCAGTAGACATAAAGGAATTGCATAAGCCAAATTTTCACAGAAGCACAGAACACAAGACCAAAGGACTCATGGGGCAAATACCAGGTCCTTCCAGAGTGAGTGGTTTCTGGTGTGAATTGTTCTCTTACAGGTCATATGAATAGCTCATACTCCTAACTGATCACTAAATCATTATTGTTGGTGGTCTTGGTGTACTGTGAGGACAGAAGTGGTGAAAACTATCCTGTGATCAATGTATTTTCTAGTGATACCTGAGAGAAGAGTGAAAGAGTTGAAGGTGATAACCAGAGGTTTTGCACTGTGTTCTGTATTGTCGGACCTGCCTCTTGAGTGCATAAAGTTTCTTATATTTGTTTCAGAAATTGTGGACAAAAGTGTGTCTTTTATTACTTCAGATATTTCTGAGCTTATGCAAAACCTAGTAATAACATGGTATGTTTTAATGTGCTTACACAAAGTGGGGGAGGTTTTTGTTGCTCATGTAGTCCTTATCATACCATTTTATCACTTCTGAATGCAGATTCTGTGGCCCATTAATGTACTTTTTGAAACTTTAAAAAAAAATTCGTCAAACAAGCCCATAGTTTCTTTGGTTTTTCAAAAGATGTCAATATGCCTTGCAGATTATTGGCACTACATGAATACCAAATAAGAACTATGATTTTCTTACATTGACTGCATATAGATGCTGTGTGATAAAGGATACAGTCAAGCCTTCTGAGCATTGCAAATGTGGCTTGTGATGCAAAGAGTGAGTCCAGAATAACTTTAATGCAGGAAGTATTTTGATCCATTATGAAGAGCTTTTTCATGGAATTCTACTTTGCAGAGTATTTATGCAGTGCCTTCATCTTTAAGCAACTGCATAAAAAATAAATAATCCTCCTCATCAGTGTCACTACATCCCACTGAATAAGTCCCCAAGGCACTATAAATAAAGGTTATCTTGTAATCATTAATAATAAACAGAAGAAGGATTTCTTCACTGACTTTTATGAAGTTTTCAGTAGTGTTTAAATTTGATTTGGCATTTTTGATAGTGGCATCGTGTTTGCCTGCCTGCCTGAGATGTTCAAAGCCAAGGAAGCTTGTTAGGTTCACAAATCCCACAAATTTCTATAAGATTACAGAGCTGGGTGGGCTATTTGTGAATATCATTGCAGTCTAGTGCTCTCTAGGGTACATTTGAAACTGCAATTGCATTGAAATGTGTCAGGACTGTCCCTAGACATGCCCACAGGATGAAAAAAAGGCAACCTGCTCTTGCTCTAACCAATGAGAGCTCATTCAGGTTCAGGACACCTTGAGTGGCTTTTAGCCAGCTCAGAGTAATATAAAATCATAGAATAATTTGGGTTGAAAGGGGATGTAAAATCATCTTGTTCCAACCCCCTTGCCATGGGCAGGAACACCTACTAGACCTGAATGCTCAGGACCCCATCCTGGTTTCATCACTTATTCTCTCTGTGGTTCACTCACTCACTGGTGATAAAGGCCCTCATTTTTTTGCATGTAAAAGCTGTTTGGCTTTTTAGAATCATGCATGCAGGTAGTCTGTGTGGAAGGCTTTCCCCAGTCTTACATGAGCAGTGACTTTGAGGTGTCATGGTTGAATCTCCAGCCCCTGCCCGGCATCATCCTTTGAGCAACACTTTGCCACTGCTGTTGCTGGGACATTATACTTGTTCTGTTTCCTAGTGTGTTTCTCCTGATAGAATATTTTGTTTCCCAGCAGTGGTACGTGCAAGAGAAACTAAGCCCAACCAAAGGTGAAAACTGAAAAAAGCCCCAGAAGGATATTAATCAGACAAGACATGAGTAACCTGAAGAAGAGGTGAGTTATAAATTTCCACATTCAGAGGACATTGCTTGCCTTGTACCTTTCAAACTTGTTAGTGCCACTGCTGATCCAAGCAGTATTTTTGGCAATTCTCATTAGGATTCTCCTGCCCAAAGTCGATGGACTGCCTGTATCATAGAGCACAAGGACTAAACTTATCTTTGCACTGCATATACTAAAATGTATCTGAAATGCCATCCATTCATAAGAGCAAAGGACCAACAAAATAGACTTTGCAGGACCTATTCTGATACGAACTCTTCCTGTGACCTTTATATCATGAAAATCTGATACCTCTGGGGAAAATTACCTGAAATGCTTCATAAATATTTTTAGGCATTATTATAAGGCATAACTTTTCAAGGGCTCCAAACAGCAGTCAGTCCCATTGTCTTTTATTAGCTTTGAAGGGGAATTTTATAGTAGTATTTTACTTCTAACTGAGAATATTTTTGTAAGAGAAAACAAAGCAAAACATGAACAGAAAGACTGAGTCTAGAAATATTCTGATTTGTTGCAGCAGCAAAATTTGTGTGTTAGCAGAGGCCCATGTTGGGTTCTTATCCCCTATGCTTTTGTCATGCTTTGTCTCTCTCTGTTTAAATTAAATCCCAAAGCTACTGTTGGGTCGATTTTGGGTAGAGCAGAAGTGGCATAAAGCCAGTTTTTCTCAGTTGAGAAAATACATTCCCTCTGTGATAATGTCTTTTTAAAAAAGACACTATCAATAAAGTAATTAGTAAAGTAAGAAACATCAAGAAACACCACAGAGTTTACTAATGCATAGCAAACCTGCCTGCTTCTCGTGTGATCACCACAATAGACCTGATGTTTTTTGGTTTTAATTTTATGTCAGCATGAGCTCTGTTCTCTTTGTTCAATATAGCACTCTTTGTACTGACAAAGTGGAAATGGCATCTATCCAAACACTCTGGCTCAATGAGCCTTGGTTTTGATGACCTTATGCCTTGTTGGCCTTCTGTTTTAACTGTGGTAAGTTTATTGTTGGCTTCAAAGCAGTTAAATGTAGTCTGAAAGCTTTTTCTTATTTACTGCTTCTTTTTTTTCCCCTTCCTCTTGTTCTTTCTTCTCATTGTAGAAAGAAATACTATATCAAGGACAAACACTTAGGTTATAGATTTTTTCTTTTCTATTACTGTTTTTATTACAAGGTAACCCTGAAGACCTTTTAATTCTCTTGATTGTTTAAAGAGGCTTTATAAAAGCATGACATCTCAAATGTAGAGATAGGTATAATTGAGTGAAAGATTCCATTTTCCAGGAGTCTACTACAGTAAGATCCTAAGGAATTAAAAAAAATGGAAAGAGTCAGTAAGGTTTTAGTGGAATTTGATAGGAGGCCCCATACAAATATCCAGATGAAACTCTAGCCAATTATTCTGTGCTGAATATTATACCCTGATGAAAATAAAATACCTGAGTTTAACCTTTCATTCAGGGTAAAGATTTGTAGTATAATGACCTGATTTAGCTGAAAAAAGGAAAAAAATAAGTAAGTCTGACAGCTGAGAACAGAAGGGGGATTAATCTCAAAAGCTGCCAGTCTTTGTTTCCCATCCTTTCATTATTATTCAATCAGAGCAAAGAAAGGACTAGCTGCCCTGACACAGCTCCAATTGCACTGCTCAGAGAAAGAGAGAGGCATGGTGGAGAGATTTCATTATTTACAGACTGAGGAACTGAGAAGAAAATAAAGAGAAAAGGAGCCATTTGGTCCACCTTTAGGTGTGCCTGGGGCTTTGGGAAAAGCAGGCTGACAGTCATCAGCAGGTGTGGCCAGGGCAGCTGCAGGTGGGTACGACAGGGTAGGATATCTCACAAGTGCAGGGTGCAGTAAGCCACTGAATGCATCATGACTCCACTTTTCAGTCTAAGTCTGACCTCCAATGTGCACACAAGAAGAAGAAGGGAGATGATGCTGTGACATACATTACAGTGCTGTCTGCTCTTCTGTTGTCTTTGATGGTTGTTCCTCTTGGCACGTGACATGATTCCAGCTCTCATTCTGCTTGTGAACATTTATTACCACGAGCTCCACTACAACCCCTAAATGCCAGTGGCTGCTGCAAGTCAGACTGTTGTGCCTACTGTGGGACCTACTCGCTCCAGCTGACCAGAGTTGCACTCAAAAGTACCATGACTTACCTTGTACTTCTTAAACCAGCTGTTTGAATTAATGCTTTAGTCTGCTAGGTTTTAGTTTCTGCAATAATGCTGGGACAAATATTCAAAGTATCATTAAAGATCTGAAGGATGACAAGGAGATGAATTAACAGCCATTATAGATTTTCCAAAATCAGGTTATGTCAGTCGTCTAATTTCTTTCTGGAACTAAATAATAGCTACCCTTATAGATAGGAAAGAAACAGGCTAAGACACTCTGCTTTCTCCTGACAAATTCTGATTTTATCTCTCATGACATTTCATAAACTAGCTAAGAAAGCACTGTATAGATTTAATTATAATAAGACTAGTTGCAGTCTCTTTGGAAAACTGCATTTAAAAAGTTTTTAAAAGCTCACTCTCATTTTTCAGTATTTTTGTGAATTTTCATAATATATCAACATTTAAGGAGCATACTATAGGACAGAATTAGTCTTTAGAAATAGTGTGACACATTAAAGATGCAGTCTAAGGCAGCAGTTCAACAAGAAGAATTTCAAGATATTATGCTTGGACAGGAATAATCTTCTTACATCCACAGAGAGAGAGAATAAGAGGCTGGATAATTGAGTATCCTTCTCACTGGAGAATAAGAGGTTAGGCTGAATCTCCCATCACAGTGAATCACCTACTGAACAGGATAAGAAAAAGTAATTTTTTTGTGAGTTAATAGGAAAGTTACACAAGAGTATTACCTATAGGGTATTTGAAATCATCTTCTGGCCTATTAAGTTTTGGTAAAGGTTCATTTGAAATATTATGCCCAGTTTTGAGTACTAACTTTTGACAAATACCTGGCTCAGCTGGAGAGATTGCTGAAAACAATTGTAGGAGCAGAAAATATAATTTATGAAGAAAGGCTTAAGAAATTGGGATGGTTAAATAAAGAAAGAAAAACATTAGCAGGAAGCATAACAGTGTTTGCACGACTTAAAGGAGGGTGGAAAACACTTCCTTTCACATTCTACTGCTAGAATGAGAAATAACAGGCTTTAACTGGGGTAATGAGGATTCCCGCTAGAAGTTAGGAATAATATAATGAGAACAAAGACAGAAAAAGTTCAGCACAATCTGTGAAAGATTGTGGAATCCCCACCTGAAGAACTTGTCTGTCAGATAGTTCAGTGAGGAGAAGGATTAGATTTCCTCTTGAGGTCATTTCAGTATGATTTTCTACAACTTTTTGGCTGAGTCTGTTTTTGTTTTCCTTTCAAGGTGAGATTCCTTCTCAAGAGCAACTGTAAGGTGAAAGATGTTATTTAGCAGAAAAAAAGAGATTACTTTGACTTGATTTCCACCTATGTGCTCATGATCACATCTCACATGCTCAAAATAGACTTAATGCATCCTGTATGAGCCTGTGGTGCTGGCTGAGCCAATATGACTTCAAAAATACCACTGCCCTACTTGCAAATGCTTAAGAAATTTGATTAATTTTATTGTATACATGGCACAGTTTGCAATGAATTAGAAGTCAACATGATATTTTTTAAAAAAATTACTGCTTTGGAAAACCTCAGGCTTTGGTTCCTCTTTAGACACTCATTTGCCTTAAACTATGCTCTACAGCAAAACAGTGCATGAAATTGCACTTTGCTAAGTGTTGCCTTTGCTGACTATAATTCAACTTCCAAAAGAAAGTTTTTACTGTTGTCACTGTAACCTCTCATTCTCATGGTTCTAGGCGGTGAATACATTGGCGTACAACATATGATCCAAAAAGTTTTCTTGCTAATAAGTTTTCCTGTTAAATTGCAGGTTTGCAAGGTCTGGTTGCAAACACTTGGGAGTTTAACCATTTCATCAGAAGACTCTGAGCTCTATTACTAGGATTGTTGATTTTGGCTGGTAATTGCAATCAAAGTGGAATAATTAAAAAAAGCAGCAGTGGTTCAAAATGATTGCCAGTTGTAATTATAAACCAAAATCAACAATCCTACAGCCTACTGGCACCATCTGTTTTTTTCTGCTGACTGTGACTATTGTTCCCCATTTCTTCTTCTCAGCACTGTATACCTCCTGCTTCCTGCTTGACCCCTTTGCAGGGCATCAGAGGTAGGATCTTCCAGGGGCTGTAGCTAGCAGGATGTCTCCCATTACAAGCATTCTGCCCATGTATATGGGGTTTTTCATGCCTGCTCCCAATGACCTGTCATGGGAAGAATGCCTCTTGTTGAAGGAAACATCAGGTAGCCAACTGAATTGATTAAAAAACTTTCACTGTTGCTTGTTAAACTGACAGCTGGAAAATTGATTCACAGTTAACAGCTCTAATTTCTATTACTGGGTATCTAACTCCTTCTTGAGAATAATTCAGATTTTGCATTTAATAACTTGAATACATTTTTTTTTGCTTGTGTCACAAACTGGATTTGCATAATGAGATTTGAAAGCATGTCCGGAGGTAAAGAACCCCTGAAATAGCCTAGATTATGTTGAAGGAGGCAAGGAGACATTTACATATAGAAGCCAGAAGAGGGTGAATAAAATCTTTTTCATGGCTGTTAAACATTCTGCCAGTTTACAGTATCATCTAATTTGACATTTCATCGTGGACTGTGGAGGCAAAACAATTATAACATAGAACATTGCAAACAAATGAGCCCAAACTATAAACACAAAAAAAAGCAAAAGCGAAATATTTTTGAATATAAATAGTCACACTGGTCAAGGGCCATAGTGTAACCTCCTTCAGCTGCCCAGAAATGAGGAACCGGAATTCTGGGGGGGAAGGTTGGTATTATGTTGCAATTCTGTGTAAATTGTTCCTTTGTCTTATACCATTTGTTATTAATGGTGTTGATGTCACTGTTCGTTATCTTACCTCATTGTTGTTTCCTGTAAATTGTTCTTATCTTAGCCTGTAAATTTCACCTTTTTGTGCCTCCAATTCTGAACTCCATCCCCAAAGTGGGGAAGGGGAGGACATAGGGTGGGGAGCAAGCAGGTGGTGTCTGGTTTCAGAAAATCTTGTTTGAAGGGTGAAAAAGATACTAAATTGGGGAGTGTAATTCCTAAGACACAACAATTGCTTTCCAGTGATTTTTCACTAACTTTCACTGGTTATGTAAGAGAAAGTGTAAACTTCGCATCATGTTTAAATTCAGAAATGTTCAGAAGAATGGAGCAAATGGAAAATCATCTAGATTTTTGGATTGTTTATGGCTCAGTACTACTTGTGACGAAGGTGCTCACTAGCCAACACAACCTCTCAGATAAAAGGCTTTTTTGTTCAATAGAATCTGTGGAGATATAAGACCCTACCAGTTACATCTTCAGTTTGAAAGTGAAGAAGCAGATTACCACACCCAATCTGCAAGTCCGCAGATGGTACTGAAAATCACTTTTTTCAAGATGGAAATGAACTACCAAACTGGGATACCATTTGGGGGAAAAGAACATAATCTTCTGTGGTGTATGGAATTTAGGTGGCATCATTTGTAATCTTTCGTGGAATATCTAACATCACAATATGATGTCAGGAAGTGGCTGAACAGCCATCAGGGCAAGAATATGTCTGTAAACAAACCAGACAAATTGGTGGATATCTAGTGAACAGAGTTCACTAGATATTGTGAACTGTGTATTTCAGCTGTGCCATCTTCCTGCTATGAAAAAAAAATCCTCAACAAACAGTATTTTATTAGAACTAAACATTATTATTTTCCTTCTCTACTATTTTATGTTAGGAATTGGAACTTTATTTTTAAAATCCCAATATAGGGAATATAGGGAAGAAATAACAGTAATGAGATTAGATTTGATAATTTCATATAAATGATGAACAGTTCCCACATGCATTTGAAATAAAACTGATTGAAATTCATTCCGGTTGTCTCCCATTAATCTTAATTGTAATCTCTATTTCACTTTAATATGTTGCTAGACTTTAGGAAGCTGTGTTATTGTTCTTATGTACTTGATTGATTTTAAATTCATGAAGTATTTCTGAGTTCTGCATGTGGAAAGGAATGTGAACACTGCCATTTTCTATATGGGTGTTTATAGGCCAAGCAGTATTGCAGAGTCAAAGAAAGTAGGGAAAATGCAGAAAGTTCTGCTAAAGAGCAGAGTTCTGTACCTGGGATCAGTTTGATGGAAGACTTTTGTTTGTAGTACAACTTTTAAACCAAAAAATACATCTTTCTGTCCACAAAGAACAGGGTACTGGTGAAACAAACTGACCAAAGGGTGCATGCATTGCTTCAGAAAGCTGTGCTTACTTTTTTGATGTCCAGAAGGAAGACTTGGCATTTGTAATGCTGAATCTGGAAGGACAAAAATCTCACCCTTTCTGCTTACACTGACTTCTAGGAGAATCAAGTGCTCTACACACCTTGCAGGATTGAATCCTTTGTAAACTTGCTTATGATTAATATATGTTATGAATATCTATTAAATGTTACAGTAGGTTGATAACACCCAGCCATATCACTCATTTATTAAAAGAAACTGTTCAGTCAAAGTCTGAACAGGGAGGTGAGAGAGCAACTCAGCTATACTTAGATTGATGATACTTCTAAAAATTGTCCAAGCATGTGTGCAAGAACCTGTCAAAGTAAGAGTTTAATAAATGAGAAAGTGAAGGACAAGTAACTTTCCCACTATACAAAAGTTGTGCACATGCATGTGCATGCTTCATTTATTCCCTGCTTCCTAGCAGGTAAACAACACAGAAAGAAAGTCTGTTTGCCATTTTTGAGCTAGATTGTCTGGAAAAGAAATTTGCCAAGTCAGTTATTACTGGGGCTACAGCAGCATGCTGTGTGGCATCATTGAGGGCTGCTTTTGCATCAGCAGATTTCCATCAAACTCAGCGTAGTGGTTCTTGCCTGTCACTCCAAGAACCTGCTCTGCTCTTCTGAGCAGCATTGACCACAGTGGAATTTGCCCCTGGGAGGACAGGTGGCTTCTGAAGAGAGAGAGAAGATGGGGAAGGGAGGAAGCAGGGAGAGATGCAGATCAGAGACTGGGGAGCAGTTTGAGCCTGTGGAGTTGCCTGCTCCAGGCAGTCTCACCCTTCCTCCACAGTGACAGCATTAGTCCTGATGTAATGGGAAATTTGCACTTTTCAGAGTCTGTTGCCCAAGTTAATTGCTGATTTTGTTTTTTTTTTTTTTTTTTTTTTTTTTTTTTTTTTTTCGGGAGCTGTCCGTGTCTACACCAGAACTGGTAAGGTACTACAGTACTATAAAATTCTCAAAGGCAACAGGATATGCTAGGTATCAAAACATTTCCCTCTTTATTGAGACTTAGGAGTTGCTTACGGTGAATATTTGTTAAACTAGATGATTAATACATTTTGAGAAAGAATGTGCCTAATACAAGGATTGAAAACTACCTTTAGCTACTTGCCTGATGTGGAACCATCATCTTAACTCCAGGCTTTGATTGTGTAAGTCTTTGAGAGCAAAATATAAAGCACTTGGAAATAGCACTCAACCTGAAAAGGACTGTTGGCTGAGTTCTTAGTACCTGAGCACTCCATAAAGAGTCTTTTCTGTGCAGTCATCTGCTTTCATTTCTTCCTCAGAGCTATAGAATCTATTCCATTTGTAATTACAATAAGGGATTTGACACAGCCCACATTTCTAATAAACTGCTACAATGCTTCTTTATCAGCTAGTTTTTTTCACAGCTAACCTCTTGTTTCACAACATAATTCAAATGTTAACACTGCTGATAGGTTACTGAGTAAATGTCTGGGAGTACTACCTCCTGTGTGTTCCACATTGTCATTTTGACAATTTTGGTTGCAGCTTGGGCATCTTTGCTTAGTAAGTGGGCTATGGATTTTCTATAGTAAAATGTTGTATTGCTAGATCTTGGGGACCCAGATTTTTTTAATAAAATTGCAAAGACTGAGTGGCCTTTCTTTGCTTTAATGTCTGTTTTTGACACTGTGGTTGATACCTGGTATCTGATTTAGTATGATGTGTTGGGTGGCTGACTGGAGTTGCTACCCTCCAGATGTTTGTGTTCTGGTGAAAGAAAGCATTGTCAAGCTGGCTGGTTAACCTTGGTATTTATTGCCCTTTAAAAGGGGGAGGATGCTGTCAAGGCCATAAGAGCATCCAAATGCCTCTGTTGCCATTATCACCCATGCATGCCCTGCCTTTGGATAAGGAGTTCCATTTCAGTATAGGTTCCCATACCTGACTGAGAAATGTTGAGGGTTGCTCAGAGTCTTTCTGTCTTGACTTCATGATGGGATTTTCTGGAGGGATCTCAGACCTATGCTCCAGCCAGGTCCTTGTCCCTGTCTCCCCCTGTTCCTGAAAAGATCTTCCTGCATAGACCTCAGTTCTGACTCATTCACCTTTCCTGATGGTCCCTGGCTGGTTGATGGGTGCCACAGTCACTGGCCTTCCTCCTCTCAGATGTGGTGGGTCAGCACCCTGGTAGAAGAGGACGCTGGCTGTTCTGTGTCCCCTTGGCTCCTGAGGGCTCCTTTTCCCACAGGAAGAGCCCCAATCCCCTGTAGGCAGTATTTTCTGCCTCAGTTGGCTCAGGCAGCTGGTCATTATATAATGACCTCTTTGAATTAAGCCTGTCCCAAGTCTTATTGGCAGGAGCAGAAGCCTTTGATGATTTGATAAATCCAAAATAGATGAGGGTCACTTCATGGTCATGGCCAGGTTGCCTAGAAACATCTGCTTCATCTAATGGCATTTGGTGCCTTCTATGGGAAGGTGGATTTGTCGGGGCTTGTGACGTATTTAAAGAGTGTGAGTCATCAACATCTGAAAGGACTTTAGTGCCCTCATGTTGTGTGCTTGGCATTGGCAGTAAATGTAAGTGAAGACAGTATGCTGAGCCACACTGGAAACATTCACACCATTGTGCCTGCAGAAGCACTGGAATATCTCAGCAATCACTTCTTATGGCTCAGTTTGTCCCTTTGAGAGTGAAGAACAATAACTTATTATCAAGTTCTGTGAGATATGAATAATGCTATTCTTGCCTGTTAACTCTTCCTGAAATTGCACTGTGATTTCTGCTGCACACTGCTGCAAGGTAAATTGAATGTGTTTCTGGGAAAGGGAAAACAGCCCCAAACCAAACCAATAGCCCTCAAGCAAACTAAATGAATTGTTTAATAATTTATCTTGATGGAAGAGGCACATGGATGGGAAAAGTTAACCAGTCAGAGAAAATATCAGCAGTAAAGAACAGCAGTGTGAAATAACCACCACAGTATCCGAGTGCTTGTTCCAAGTCCAAAGTTCTGTATCAAGTCTCAGCCTCCACCTGGCAGCATAGAGGTCACAGTGTGCCACTTTCTGTCATCTTGGCATTAACTGCTTGAGTGAAAAAATGTAATGAGAAAAAAAAAGTCCAAATCTGGGGTATGTGCCATTTGTAAAGTAAGTATCCTATTCAGAAAAATTACTCCTATTCATGAAAGATGTAAGCCAATGTTAGAAACACTTTTAGTGTAGGTTACATGGGAGGCTGTATAATATAGTTTTCTCTAATAAGCCAAACAAATTTTGCATTCATCAATATGGGTTTCTTGGCAGCCAAGTGGCATTCAGGAGCACACAAGGGAGGGGAAAGGCAGGCCAGAACAGAGGTGAAGAATGAGAGGGAGTTGGCACTGACACAAATGATACCAAAAATGCTGATTTAGTAAGGAAAAATGTAAATCATTTTTCGTGTCTTTTGAAGAAATGTGTGCAAGTTAAAGTTGCCTTGAAGGCATATGACCCAGCCTGACACTGCTTTGGCAGCAGAATGTGAAGGGTGTGGATGCAGACATGAAATGTCCTTTGATGAAGAGTGCTCACCAACAGCCTTTCTGACAGTGACAGCAACACCAGTACTTTTGAAGACCCAGTTATTTCTTCTGTCTCTGGACAAAGAAAATCAGGTATAATTTGTTAACTGTGAAGAAAAATTGATGTAATTTTCCATATATGAAGGTATTTATCCCCTAATTTCTTCACAATCAGCTAAACCTAGCACTAATTCTAAGCATATAACTGGTTCAATTCTTGTTTTTTTTTTTTACCTGAGACAGACACACAACTTTAACTTTGAAATCATTATAGTCAGTTTGGGACTGAACCAGCAAACAGTTACCACTTTAATATGCTGAGTTGACCATAAAGTGACATTTCTACTGGGGTGCACAGGAGCTGTCTAAACTTTCTAGAGTGTACAAGGCCACATCATGTAGAGCACCTCCTGCTCCTAACCCTCCTCTGCCTCTCCCCAGCCCTGGTGTGGCCAGGAAAAGCCCTCATTTCTTCACCATGATACAGGGACATTTTGCTTAGTAGTTGGGTACTTATCAATTCAGGTACTTCTTGTGCTCACTTGACTCAATTCTTTTGGTCTTTGTTTTACATCAGGGAACAATGCATTTTTGTACAGCAGAGCCCTTTATATGTCTTGTGAACCTTGGCAGTCCTGTGGGGTGCATCACTGTAGAAATATGTATGAGTTTCTGTACTTCTGGGGTGTATGCAGGAAGCAGAGAGCTTATTTTTTGTCTCATGCTTCTGCTTGATTTCTGCAGCCCAGCAGCACCCACACAGTGCTGCAGCACCTCATCATCTTCTCAATTCAGATGTGACTGGTAAGAGGACCCTGTGGCATTGGGCTACAAGTGTGGAGTGCCTGTGCTGTTGGGGGAGCAGGGGCTATCCCTCTGGCTCAGCTGGGCCCAGATGCTTTACTTTTGCCACCTGCCTTTGTCACATTCCTATTTTTAAATACAGCATTTCCGAGGGATTGTTGGGATCAATCATGTTTATTATGGGCCTGAAGTTGGACCCAAGAACTGGAGATTAAGGCTGGATTGAAAATGTGCTGGTTCAGCTTGTACTTGCAGGCTGCTTCAATTTCTGAAGTCCCTGTCCCACTACACATGCTCAAATCTCCAAAGGCTGGAAAGCAGCAGCCAGTGTTGGATGGGTCAGTTATATTCTGCAACCGCAGTTCCAGTCTGAAGAACTTTAATTTCTCCTGGTGCTCTTTTGTGCAGCTTGAATGCTTTATGGACGATCATCACTATCCACAGCCATGGGAGCAGGAGAATAAGAAATGGGCTCTTTACAGAGGCTACCTGTGTCCTTCTGGGAGAATGGCTAAATTTCAAGGTGGCTAAATTTCAAGGTGCCAAGTTTACTTGTGAGCAGAGTTCCTAAGAGAGGCTTAAGCCTGCTACTTGCTGATGTACTGTTTAGCCTTTCTGGATCTACCCTTTGTAGTTTCTTCATGTGCTCCATTTAGGGTAAAATTGACCCTTAAAGAGGGAGCCTGAAGTCCACACATAACTTGCCTCTTTATTTAACCTTGTGCTGACCAGTTACTCAGGAATAAATTAAATCCCTCCTGATTTCTGCTTTCCAATATGTATAATTAAAAAACCCAGATGGACTGAGACCTTTTCTGTTTTGCAGAAACCTTAATAACTTTTCATAGCCTCTGAATTATTGGCTCAGAAATCTGTTTTCTTTCTGAAGACTTCTGACTTTTAATAGTGAAGGAACTGCCTGCCCCAAGCAGAGAAATACAAGAGCACTTTATTTTTTGGTTATTCTTCAAACAAGGATATCTTTAAAAAAAGGTTAATAGCTTGTGACCTGGGTATATCAACAAGGAAGCTTACTAGTATCATTTGTTTAGTCCTAGGTGGAAACAGTTTCTTTATTTATCTTTATCCTTCAAAAGGCAAATTTGTAGAACCTGCTTGGAGATTTAGGGAGATGTTCATTGCTTCATTGCCAATTTAACATTACCATTTAATGTACACAGTATGTGGGCTTCTCTTCCATGTTTTGCAATAGATGTAGAGTAAGAGTCATAATATATCACTTTCACAAGCAATTTAGCACAGCATAAGGGAGGAAATGTAGCTGTACTGTCTTCCTACTTATTTTCTAATAAAATTCTAATAGATTTTAGGTTAATGACACAGAAGATGACATTTATATCCTTTTTTTAAATCTCCAGCACAATGAAGCAGGAAGTTATAAAACCAGATGAAAAGATAATGCACTCCTTGCTTGTGCACAATAAAGTACCCTTATAAAGTGCTGGTTTGCCTTTGACACTTCACTGAAGTCTCTCTGTGTCTGGCAGGCTAGTCAGTATCACTGCTTAGGCTTTCCTTCACTGAGACTGATTTGCTCCTTACTTGAAAGATGATCTGCTTTAACTCTCCCCTGCCATGCTGAGAATTATCAGAATTTTTTTAAAAAGAAGGCAGGAAAAACAACTTTTTTTTTCCCTGTGGTTAATAAAGGAAGATTAAAAAGACTCCCCTGTTGATAAGATCTAACCATTTATGTTCCTGTGTGATGAAAGGTGAATACTTATTTAAGATTTATTTAGTATTTTGTCATCTATAATGAATCTAAAGGGCACAACAATATGTCTTAACATTCTATACTGCAATGAAGCTCATTTTAACAAATAACTATATGAATAACACGTTTACTAAGCCCCTTGGTTGACTGATCTTGTGTTTGAGCTGTAAAACATTTTTAATTGATAACAGACTGAATCTGAAATAGCAGAATAGATTCTTTCTGTATAGAAAAAAAAAGAGTTTAAGGCACTTGTAGCTGTGTACATATGTTTCTGTAAATCTTGCTGTGCATCTGTGTAGGATCTCGTTTCATGCTTCTCAAGGTAACTATGAATATATTATGGCTGATTACTTTGAACATGGCACTGGACAATATCTACTTTCAAGTTCTTCATAATTTAAATGAAGCAAACATCACAATATTTTTTGAAATGTTCCAATGTTCTTTGATTTCTGGAGGCAGAAAGAATGTTTTCTAATAATTATTTTACTACTAGCCAATACTTGATAGAAAAGATTGTAATTTCTGTACAAGAGTAGTAAAAGAATATTGTGGCTGGAATTGATGTTTACAGAATCATGCAACCTATAAAAGAAATTGTGAGACCTTAGTACTATCATCCATTACTTTCTTTTTATTTCTCAATTGATGTGTTTCTGTTCAATGTACATGATCTTTAAGCAGGCTTTGCCTGGTATTGTGAGTTGGCTTATTTCTGAACAAGAAGCAGCAAATTGATAAGAAAATAAGAATACAGCATAGGAATATGTCCAGTGGAAGGACAACTCAAGCTTCCCATGTAATTGTTTCAAATCATCTCTGTTCTGTGCTGTGCCTACCCATGAACAGAAAAAAGCAGAAGATCAGAGATTTAGCTTCTCTTTTGGAGGATATGCTTTCTGCAGCAGCTCAGTTTAACTGCACTGGTCTAGAAGGACATAGCACATGTGCCAGTCTATCATTTGTAGCTTTTCCCTCTCAAGGCAATCCCTGAACAACTGAAAAAGGCACTGTTTGTGCTAGTGAGCTAACTCAAGTAAAACAAATTGATCTGATTGTTGTGGGTGGAGTGGGATCTTCAGACAAAATTTGTTAGAGAAGTCCTCCCATTGAGTCACAAGGTGCAGAAAGGACCTTCTTGCTTATGTAACTGCTGTCAAAGAGGAGCCTTGGTGAGACATTCACCAATGCTAAAATCAGAAGACCTTCCTTGCTCCAACAAAGGGCAAACTCTCCTTGCTCAACTCACCAGCCTGTAAAAAGATACAAGTTTTGAGCTGCTGACTCACTGCTTAGGCAGAGCATGCTACTACAATGCTCTTACTTAGCTTGAGATATCTGAACAAAATCTAGTACTTCTACTTAACTGCATCTGCCTTTGGGCAAGACTTGAGTATTTTTTAAGAGGGCAATACTGAAATAATTCAGCAACATTCATGGTGGCCCTGAGAATGGTACTTTTGCAGTGTTATCTGATCTCTTTTATTACCTCTTTCTGAAGATGAAAGGAGTTATTTCCATACCTATTTCCCTCAACAGTCTACAAGAAGTCCACACAAGTAGCCTTCAGCCTCTTGTGCCTAAGACTTAATGTTAGGTGTCTATATTACAGACTCTACCTAGCAAGTCTGTTTTGCTGTGACTCACTGAACTCATTTAGCATTTCATTTTCAATGAAGCTTTCTCAGAAGTAAAATACATGAGGGGAAGCTGGACCTACAGTGCTGGAGCAGAAGAACTGAGTCTGCTTCTATGGTAAGACTCCAGGGAGTCTTCTGCTCTGCTTCTCTATGTGCTCTTAGATGTATATACAATTGTTAGAAACAAGAGATTGAATGCATTAACCAGGACCTTTAACTCACCTTGACTAAAATTCTTTGTTCTTTGTGATGCTAGTCACAGTTCTTTGCCTGCATCTGAGCAGTATTTTTTTAAAAGAGAAAGGGCACAGTCAATGTTCAGCTGAATTAGTACCACAATTTTGTCATAAGATATGTTGAAAGCTCTTCAGATGTTTTAAGAAAATAATCAGAATTCAGAGTGTATATTAAATTATCAACTATCTAATAAGCGTGCTACTTCCCAGCTGGGATCCTTCTGGTACATTCATTCATCTTCAACGGGTGTAATTAAAGATGAAAGGTGTAACACTGATGATCCTTCTCTAGAGATCTCATCAGTTTAATTCTAGAACTATCAATGGAAAGGGAATATCATATAAATTTTTCAGACTTAATTGGACACCTGCTGGAGGTCAAGCAAAACAACCAAGGTCTACTGAAACAGAGATTGCCTTCAGTAATTCAGTAATTTGGTGGGAGAGAATTTGGCAAGGCAATGCAATCATTGTTTCATATTTGCTAAAACCAAGTTAGATTTGTCTAGCAAAGTAGACACTAGGAAAGAAGTATAAAACAATAAGCGCATACAGGAATGTGCTTAAAATCTCATCGTATAAACCAGTGACTTCATGCATGGAGCAACTGAAGCAAAGAATGCCATGTCAGGGTTGGATTTAATAGCTTCCTACTGGTCCAACAAGGGTGTGTAGAACTATTTCTAGTGTAACGCAACTTCTTTATAAATTTCTATTCAGAAAATGTGCTGTACTAGATGAGTGAAAGAACAGCCTTTGTTTCCCTCAAGAGTGGTTTTAAATCACATCAATGTGTTTTGATGTAGTGAAAAAAAAAATGACTCACTTTTTTCATATGGTGGTGTCAAGAATACTTTTTCATTATGATGATGTCATCAGATCCACATATCCGTTTATAGCTGTTATTTAAATTGCTGTTTCCATAAATGTATATGACTGCCTTGAGGGTGTCTATATTTGTTACAGAAGTTGTCTCAGGAATCTTGGAGCAATTTCTCAATCTAATTAAGAGTGCTTTAATTACAGCATAAAGGGCTGTGCTGCTAACACTAAAGTTTCAAAAATGAGCTGGGCCCCATAATTTGAGACTGGTCCCCAAATGTGAATATTTGCTTTTTAAAAAATTATAGTATGTTTTGGGCTCAGTGTTAATTTTTGAACTCCCTCTGCCCCTTGCCATGGTTTGTGTGTGTGTGTGTGTGTGTGCATGTATGTGCATGCATGTGTGCTGTAATCCTACAGAAAATGTTGTTTCTTCACCATAGGTTTAGTAAAAGGCAGTGTTGGTCCCTAGTCTCATTTCTGTCTATCTGCCTACCTTTAAGCACCCAAGAATTGTTACTCTACAGGTTGTCCTGTGGTACCTTACATTACTCACTTCTTGAGAAGGGGACAAATTTTAGTGTCTTGTGTTCTTCTTATCCAGCCTGGAAGGGAAAGAGATGGGAAAAAAGAACTAAGGGAGATTTCCCACATGGGAGGAAGAGACAGGTATCTTGACTTTCCACTCACTTTGCTACTCAGATGAGAAGTTTATCTCCTTGGCTTTAATTTTCCCCAGAGCTGGGGAACTACATGGTGAATGCACCAAGTTCTGACACAGGACCAAAGTATTTGGATTTATCTAAAGCTTGAACCAGGACCTTCCTTGCCCTAGCTATAGGACAAAGCTAAGATTTGGTGGCAATGGTTTGTGTCCATGTGCTGCAGGAAACAGGACTTATTATGCAGTGTTTTTATTCTGTCAGCATTGTATTCAAGTTCTCTATGATAAATGATGTTCAGTTCCAACACTGATAGGTACAATATATGTCAACCTTCCATGCAAAACAGAATGAAGGAACTTCTGCTTGGGTAGAGGCTCTAATACAAGACTTAATCTTTAGGTTTCTTTTATCAATTTCCTATAGTTTAACTAATCCCTGGAATAATTTATTTCAGCTATCCCTAGAATTTCAATTAGTGAATTACCATAAGGCATTACCACGTCTTACAAGGCAATTTGAATGTTTTGCCCTGGAAATGGCTGTGTTACAACTTAATGTAGGATGTGTTGCCTGTGAATGGAAATATTTTTTATTTCCCTCCTCATGGCCATGACATAAATAATCATTCAAAAGTCCCCCCCAAACAGCAGCAGGGATCTGCCTCACAAGAAAATACTCTTTGCCATGGCACTTCAAAGAGGTATTATACTAATTGAGATATGTTTTTTTTTAAAGGATAAGAAGCTTTCAAACTTTTTTTTGGATTCCTGTTAATGTTTTCTCATACTTCAACCTTTGCATCATCCTCTGAATTGTTTGGCATCGTTGCATATGCTCTTCTACTTGGAATCCTTCTTCAATAACTTATCCTTTTTGTATTGGCTGACTCGAGGTCCCTGGGTACTTTTCTCCCTTCATGATATTTGTAACTTTTGATGAGATGTGCCAAGTTTGACCAGACATTCTAATAAGCACATTTGTCACTTCATTTTCATTTCTCAATTTTGACTGCACTGTTTGTAAATTACGCATCCTTGTTGACCGAGCCAACAACAAAGACCACGTATCCCCATTCTTAGCTCTTGTTTGCACATCATCTACATTGCACTTGAGCAGTGAGGTTCTCAAGCACTCTTCTCTGATTATTAAGGACTATATTTTTAAAGCAGAGATATTGTATGTTGCTCCAGTGAATCTTGCATAGCCTTTTGGAAAAATGCAAAACAGTTCAGAGTGATGTCTCCTTCAATATTATCTAAATACAGGCAAGTCGCCTTTTCTTGTCATCTAAGCTTCACCTGGAGTCGACAGACAAACAAGCACCATAGTGAGTGGCATATTTTTTCATAAAAGAGAAGACTAAGCAGGAGAAATTCTCCTGTGCCTATACCCATGCACTCCTCTCTTGCATCTAGCTGAGCCGTGACATTCTGGTTTGCACGTTCTGACTTCAGAGACACATCAGGCCTATGCTTTCAGTATCTCCTTTTCTTACACTGAGCAAATTCCTACTGGGTGAACTGGAGCACCCATAAGGGATCCCCAGGGCCAGCTCCTCCTGTCTCACCAGTGGCATGCACAAGGTACCAGGTTTCTGAGAGATGTTTAGGGTGCTTTATTGCCGGTCTCAACAGTTCTTTGGAGTCTGGAACTTCACCTCAATAAAAGAAAAATATCTTTTACCTGGAAATACCGCGACATGTTTTGTTGTTTGTTCAGGATGCAGGTGTCAATTGTTAGCAGTATGACTTCATTGTACGGACCAAACACCATTCCTGTTTCATAAGCCTCCCATGGAATGGTATAGGGATACTGAACAAATCCCCCAGGTTCAGCCAACCATAGTGCCTCAAAGCACAAACCATGTTCTGCTACAATTTTTTTCTTCTTAATAGAAACAGCCAGACCCTGAGAATTAATATATTAGCACAAGCAGGACAACTATATTGCTGGGCCTTAACAGTGCATGAAATATGTTTAAAATTTTTTTGTTAAAATGTCTCATTTACAGAAATTTTCCTTTTACTGACAGCTTAAGAAGGGGAATTTGTCTTTGGCGGGTTGAAATTCTTCCCTTTGGAACTCATACCTTTTTCTAGAACTCCCCTACATTATGCTTGGGTACTACAGTGCTGCAATGTATAGCACCAGCTCAGTTCAGCAAAGCTATTGAGTTATTGTACTGGTTAATATAGTGAAATTTATACAAGTTTAATCACATTTATTATCCCTGACAACAATGCAGGTGTTCTGAATGCTAAGTGATTTTTTTAGAAAGAATATAATTAATTTTTTCTTGCCCTGTCCAAAAATGCTTAGTGGTCAGTTCTGCCATGGAAATGTATTTGATAAAATGTAAATCTGGCATTTTGGAAAGTAATTAAAAATAAAGTTGCTGTAATTTTAGATTCAGCTAATATCTGTCTTGCTACATTCTAAAGTGGTGCTAGGCTAAGTGCTTGAACTAATCGATTTTTAAAAGGGTTTGGTTAGTGATCTCAGGGGAAATAAGGTAGGTTGTATGAAAACATATTAATTACGAAGACTTCTTTTTTAATGATGCATGCCCTTTTTAGAGTACAATATATTGATGTAGTAACTCCTTCAATTTAAATCATCCAACAAACCTTTCTAGTTTTGTCTCATCTATCTTGATTGTTAGCTATATTTATTAAAGTAAGAAAATAAGATTTTATATTTTTAATTATTAGCTATAAAGGATTCCAGAGCAGCTCAGTGATTTAATTTCTTTGTAAGAAATATACAACTTCAGCAAATTTCTGCTGAGTAGGTAATTTTTCTTTCTCAAAGATTAATATTACTTTTGTGTTCCGTATGTCATATTTTGCTCTGAAATGTCAGAAAGCTTATTCATGAAAAGGTTTTTAGTCTTTGAATATTTTAAATTATCTTAGAATGTCTGTTGCAATTTTGCTTGATGTGAATCAATAATTTAGAGTTTTCAATTTAAAAGGAATAGAATAAAGGTATCTTTAATGCAGAGATAAAGGCTATGCCTTGCCCCTGGGTTGTAGAGAAATAACAGATTGTCTGGTGCAGAGAGGCTGGGGTTTTTTACTGCAAAGCACAGGGTAAGGCTGGAACTGCCTCTAGGGAATGTGAGGAAGCTGTTCCTGATGGGCAGGTCCTGTGCTGGAGGACGCTGACTGCTCGCAGCTACGGTGAGACAGGGCAGAAGCTGCTCTGCAGAAGGAAGGTTGGCCTGTCAGGATTTATTGTGGACATGGCAGGGGTGGTTAGCAGTGGGCACAGCCTGCTGATCTAAGTCAGACAGAATGCACAATGAGCCAAAGCACTAAGGAGGAGCTGCCTGCACCTTTCTTCTCCAATGGGTGCAAAAGGGCATTGAGTATAACAAACATTGTTTATTGGTCAGCTTTGAGTACATTAGTTTTGAAACTGAGATAATTGGAGTCTGCTACAGAAGAACAAAAGTGAAAAGCTTTGAAGCTGACTATTTCTCTTAACCATTACTCCTTGAAGGACAGGTCGTTTCCTCCAGCTCTGCTTTCAGTTTTAGTGTCTTCCCAGGTTACAGCAGACACTATATAAAAATCTGGTCTTTGATCTTAACCCTGGTTGTTTGTCTGCCTCTGATCCCTAGTGTCTCTGTTTTCCACCCTGGAATCTAAAAGGTAAGTGTGCTTGGGGGAAGACCCCCACTCGCTACAGAGAGTTTTCTTTGACCCAAGGAGAACCTCCTCTCACAAATCTAATGGGCAGCTTTCCCCTCCAGCTTCTTAATAAAAAAAGCATAAGATACAACAGCCAGTGAGCTGTGGATCAACAGATAAAATAGAATCATAAGATCATTTTGGCTGGAAAAGACCTCTCAGATCATTGTGTCCAGCTGTTAACCCAGCACTGCCAAGTCCACAACTAAATCATGCCCTTAAGTGGGACATCCATACCTTTTTAAATACTTCCAGGGATAGTGATTCAGCACTTCCCTGGACAGCCTGTTCCCATGTTTAACAGCATTTGATATGAGGAAATACTTGTTATTATCCAACCAAAAACCTCCCTGGGGTAAATTAAGGCTGTTTCCTCTTTTCCTGTCCCTGGCTGCCCAGGAGAAGAGACTGGGTCCTACATGGTACGTCCTTCTCTCAGGTAATCGTTGAGAACAATACAAGGATACAATACAAATACGATATAAAAGGAGGCCTCCAGGACTCCTTTTCTCCAGGCTAAACACTCCCAGCTCCCTCAGCCTCTCCTCACAGGACTTGTGCTCCAGACCCTTCACCAGCTTTGTTGCTCTTTTACGGAATGCTCCAGCACCTCAATGTCCTTCTGGTAGTGAGGGGCCCAAACCTGAACACATCACTCACAGCCTCACCTACAGGGACCAGTTTTTCTGCTTTGTGTAATAGAAGCAATAAGGACCAAAGGGTGTATTTTCGTATTACTTTTTAGTTTTGCTTTTTTTTTGTTTGCTTAGTTGTTTTTTTTTTGTGTATGTGTGGCACACATTTCAAAAAGAATGTTTATTTATTAATACCTACACTGCTAGGCTGCTAGGTGTGATCCTGTGCTGTCTTTGTGACAAATGAAACCACTACTACCAGAGCTAACTTCTTACAGTGCCTAATATTAGGCAGATATTTCAAGTATTTTTAATGAAATTTGCAGCTAAGAATAAGAATCTTATGTCATGGGATTGGTCAAATTCTTCACATACCATCAGAGAATGTAGCTTCTAGCTAGAAGAAAATTATTAAGTGAATATTTGTATCTGATTATCCTGTTGGAAAGAAAGATGTGAACATTATGAGTGTTTTAGCTACTCATTAGACGATAGAGTTTTATTTATGTTCAGATAAACTCTTGTGGTGTTTGCCCGAGTTTAACAAGGTGGTCTATGGAGAGTGGAGTACCTGGAATAAATCTGACAATACACTGGTTATTAGTCCCCTTTTCGGTGCAGAGGTGAGGATGACAAGAAGTATGTATTTCAGAAGGTGGTTATGCTAATTTACCAGCGCAGGAGATCCTGTGCCTTCTTTTCCTATCACCCTCTGGCTGTGATCCTGTACATTTTCTTTTGCTGTCTCTGAAGCTAGTCTGACCCCTTGATGAGACGTGTCAGCTTATTCAACAGGCAGAAAATTATCTCCTTTTTTTTTGCTTGCTGAGTGAGCTGAATTGAGTCATCAAACTGTTGGAGTTAGCACAAAGGAAGTGGTAAGTACTCACAGCTGAGACAGAGAAAAAGGGGAAAGCTGAACCATATTTTTACTGGTAGGAAGCTGTTAGACCAGCTCAGCACTCTTGAGAAAACTCATTCTCAGTGAAGAACTCCTGTGTCACATTCACTCTGCCTCTGGACTGGTAAAACCTGGATATGTTGGCTACTAAGGCTGGTGGTTTTGCAGAAGTGTTTGCCAGAAGAAAGTTTGTTTGATTTAAGTGGGTCCCTTGATGGAGATATCATTGGCAATAGTTACTGATGGATTGAGGCTAATTACTAAGTATTGGTTCATAACCTTTATATATTTTTGTAAATGTAAAATTTACATGTGAGCTATATTTTGTTGACTCTTGCAAAAGATTTTGCCATTTGCACTTCAAAAACATTCATGGAACACCAGAAGTTTTTGTTAAAACTACAGATGTATCCACTTACTCTATCTGTTAGTCACGTGAATAGGATGGGAATGCCTCAGAATTTGCAATGCTAAATAATGTGAGACTTACTGAAGAGAATGCTTGCTGGAAAATATAAAGCCACACAGAAGTGAGCATATTGGAGAGGTTTATTTTTGCTACTTTAAACAAATGCCATTGATTATGTCAGGATTGAAATATTTTGTGGCATTCAGCAACCACCATAAATAAACCCCCACAAGCAATTCAAAACCCAACAACATAGAATCCCAGCACTTGTCTAGGCATTAAAGAAAGGGACACATTTTTAAAACTGTATTTAATACCCTCACACATTGGTCTTCTGTGCACTCTTCAAACATGGTTAATGCTAAGATTTCAAGCTCCTAAGAAAGTTGGCTTAAGCACTCTATAACTTGCTGGACAGTGTTCACACAGTAGGGAAAAAATGACTGCCTGTTTTCCACTACACAACAAATTATATGTCCAGATTCAGCTGGAGATATCCAGGAATGGATCAAAACAACCAAAACTAGAAACTTGAGTGACCTTCAATAAATGTTGTGCCAAACAGGACAGGAAGCATAGGGCAGAAGGTAACGCCCTGGAAGTTCCACCTGAATATGAGGAAGACCTTCTTTACTGTGTGTGTGACACGGATTTCTCAGAGAGGTTGTGGTGTCTGCTTCACAATCCCATGAATTGTGCTCTAGGATGATTCTGCTTGAGTAGGGAGGTTAAACCAAATGACCCAGTGTGGTCCCTTACAACTTTATCCATCCATGATTCTGTCTGCTCGATATCCCTAAAAGATGCTCAAAGAATGACAGAGTAACAGAGATCAAATAATGGATCAAAGAAAGGTAGGTATTTTCAGAACACATTCATAGAAAAATCTTTTCCTTGCAGATGGATTTCACTTGAACAACTAGGATGCTTGTATTCTGATTTGCAAAAATGAAAAACAGGGTTTTTAAGCTGTCAAATGACAGAAAATAATGACCCTGAGACACCTGTATAATCTTTATATGAGAATTATTTTTGCTACAATATTTACAAGTTTATTTCATGAATATCAGGAAATGGGAAAATAGATTTAAAAAAAAAAAAGTTACTGAGTAGCTAGGTACTGGGTTGAGGCTGGTCAAAAGGGAGTAAGTCAAATATCAATGCACAGGGTGTGGGCCAAAAATGGGTGCAGTAGAGCTGTTAATGTACAGAATGAAGTTGAATATCACAGATGAAAGAGAGGTGGCCATAGCTGGACCAGGGATATGTTCAGAGCCTAAATGATCAGAATCAATGAGATTACCTTCATTCAGTGCTTGTGATAAACGCAACACTGCCAACCAAACCAAACAACAAATACAGTGAATAAAACTATCTTGAAGTCAAAATTACTTTTAGAAAGGTGATAAAAGCTGTAATATTGGCAATGGACCATCAGACCTTGATTCGCTATACCTGTGGATCTGGTATTGATTTCAGAATGATAAATAGCAGTGAAAATGTATTAATTTAACTAAATCCTAACTTATCCAGGATACATTAGAAAAAATGCTGTGAAGTCCATCACCACCTTATTTATAAAGTAGTCTTTCAATTTTTTCCCCCAATAGTCACTGAACTAGTAAATGCTGATGCTATTTTAAGCTTGATTTTGCATGAAGATGGTTGACAAAAGATTACAATACAAAATTACTTTGAATTTAATGGCCCTGCTGTCTTCCAGTTGGAGTGAAAGAACAGACAAAGGAGAGCCCACAGAGAGTCTGAATGGGAGAGAAGTGTTTCCAAAGAAGGAGATTTGTCCAAGGACAGCAGCAGAGTGAGACATCCATAGACTTGTCTGTGAAGGAAACTTGTAAGTAAGTCAAACATGAAAAATTAGTTTAGAATTTCAGTACCAGGAAAGAGAGGGGAAATATGTTGGAAATGCAGCTGTGTCAGTGTTCACTTTAAGGGGTACCCTAGGAATGTCCAAAGTGAAAGAAATTGATAATTTCAAAGCAACATATAACTGTTATTGAAGAATTGTGAAAAACGAACTCACAGAACCACAGATCCAATATCATTTTTTTCAATGGTTTTCTTGGTTTCAGAGTGGTTCTATATTGTGTATAGAATCTGCTTGCAGGGAAAAGTAAAAAGTAATCAGAGAAATCTATGTCATTTAGGTGAGTACTATAAAGTTAAAAATATATTTTGAGAGAAATAATAATTAAGGATATCAAAACATTTGAGGCACTGGATAAAACGTAAAGAGATTTTACCAGAGTAGAAATCTGCAAGCATATCCTCTCACCTTCTTTAGAATAATGCATTATTTTCAAGGCAAATGCAGTATACTTAACTAATCAGAATTACAATAAAATAGCATATTAATTTCCTATTAGGTGAACTTGATAATGAGGATGGTAAAAAAATCCACATGTCAGGAGAGGAACTGTCTGAAAAAGGACATAGCCATATTTGTGATATAGGGTAGTGGGAGTTTATTGTTAGACTTCCTCTGGAGAAACTATTAGAATATATCTTGTACAATTTTTAAATTTATGTTTGTGTAAAGGCTCAATGTTTAGAGCTCAAATGAATTTTGCCAGTGGTTTAAATTGAGGAGGCATCATTATTGCAGAAGGGAATCATAATATGACAGTGCAGAATTGGATGGCCTTGAGAACTGTGATCATAGAAAGAGGATGGAATTTAAAATTTGAAATACAAGCGCCATATGAAGATTTTCTGCTATGGTTTGGGATCTTACCATTAGAAAAGAGAGAAGAGAAAGCTTAATCAAAGAATGACACAAGGAGCAGAAATGCTGCAATGCTGTGGAAAGAAAATTCAATTCTAGGATGTGTTTGCTAACAGAGGGAGGGAAAAGTGGATGTGACTGGTTGTGATCCTCACTATTACTGTCCAACTCCAGTGACCTGTGTTTGTAAAAGATAGTTGAAGCCAGAAAAGCTGCAGAGAAAGGCTAGGAAGATTGTGAGGGGAGTGGAGAGAAAACAAAAAGACCTTCTATTTTTTAGCCAAATTGCAGACTCAGGAAGTATTTAGCACAAGCCTGTATTGCTTGAATATATTCTTGTCTAAGACTTCTGGGAATGAAACTCTTCCAGTCAGATATTCCTACATCTGCTGATTTTGGTTCCTTTACTACTCACCATGGAATTTCTCTTAAAGTACAGCAGCTCTTCAGAGATATCACATGGGGAATTAAAAGAATTTAAGTAAAATTACATATGTGTAGGTGCTTTCATACTGTCTTGAACTGCCATTAGATGCATCAAAGGGGAAAAAACTGTGGAAAATGTGCAGGGTGAAATCCTGGCTCCAGTAAAGACAATGGTGAAAAGGAATGGTTATGGTGTCCCCCAGCAGTATAGTTAGTTTGAAATAAAGTAGCTTGAAGTAGTTAATTTTTATGGTCATCTGATCTTTCCACTGTTCACCTTCTTTGTTCAAATTTAAAAGTGTTAACATAACTGTTTTTAACGAATAAAACCTTGAGATTTTAAAAGACAAATATTCCTGGAATGAAGAAAACAGGACAAGTCCTTGTTTTTAAAACTGAACAAATAATTATCAGGAATTAAAAACCCTCACAAATCCTTAAGCACACTTTTTTTGGAATGAAACATTCTTAGATTATGGGAGAGAGGAGAGCTGTAATTTTACTATGTCTTTCACTGTCACTCAATAAATTTCAAAGATTATTGGAAGCAGGTTCACACAAGACTCTGTTATTTGTCTTTTGAAATATGCACGAACTCTTAGGACAGTTCATCTAAATCACTTTGAAACACCCAGCAGCCTGGTACTGTAATGCAAACAGAACTATTTTATAAATCAGTCAGGAGAGCTCATTCTTTAAAAGATATGCTACATTACTGGAGGCAAAAAGCTCTCTGTTTCATTATATAACAATGACAATAACTCAATTTAAGTGTATAATGACCCAAGTCAGCAGTCCACAGCAACAAAAATTTAATAGGAACCTTATCTAGTTTGCTGACATGTTCTTCTCTAGAAGCCATTATAGGTTCTTCAGTATACAAAACAATTGGCTCTAATCTTTAATATTGCTAAGCAGCAGGGGGCAAATAGGCATTTTAGCACAGCTTTGCTTTTTATAAACAGCATTTAAAATATTCACGTGCTCCTAGACACAGAGCTCTATGTCAAATGTTTCTGAAGTTTGGTCATTAGAACAGGCTCTCTCGAAGTAGAGAATTATTCCTGCACTCCCAGAATGCCCTTTAAAATGGATTGAATGTCACCTTGTGGTGAAGGCAAAATATTCCAGTGAGAGTCTCCATCAGGAACAGTGTGATTTCCAACTATCTCCTGATGTAAATTAAACCCATGATAAAATGAATGGGCTCCAGAGAACCATTACAAAGAAAATCACTCCATTAAATACAAACCTAAACGTAATTTCCTCTCTATTTCTTTCACTAGTTTTCTATACGCTGCATGTCTTTACATGCAGTACATACTAATACTAATGCCTATATTGAGTAGGTGGTAATGGTCACTTAGCTTATGATATGGACTATTTATTGGGGTAGTAGTAGTGAGACTAGGACAGCAACAGAGTAAGAAGCTGTCAGAAACAGCACCTGTATTTACATCTCAGTCATGTCTGTTCAAAATTCATCATTATGTTCATTTACATGCCATTTTGTTACTTTTAAAGTTACAAGGCCATCATAGTACATTAGGTATAAATATATTTTTATGGTTTTCGTAATGCTGCAATGCTTTAGCAGTGCATACTGGCCCTCCATAACAGAAAGGTGAAAACTAACATGTAAAAAATCTGCTCTCTGCCTGAAACAAAAGGTTTTATACAGAAAGCACTGCCTGAGTCACTGAGTCTAGTCACCTGTCATCACAGATTAGTCATTTTTAGTTTAGAAGGCTTTGCAGCAGATATGTCTCACATCTCCTTGCACACAGGCCACCAAAAACAACCCAAATGCACTTTAATACAGTGAAAGCCCATGGTAAAGGAGGAGGTATCTCCAGAAGAGAAATGGGAAAGAAGAGCATATGGGGTAAAAGGAGCTGTGGTGAAGAATATATTTGTGGGATGTGAATGAGAAAGGGAAACCTAGAGCTAAGGAATGCAAAGTGGAGGTATTTGAGTATGCTTATGGAGCTCCAACCTTAAGTCACACCGTGTTTGTCATAAGATAATATCACAAACTTTGACAATTGTTGTACCTTGCCTATCATGTGTTTGGGATATAAATCTCTACACTTAAGCTAACCAGGATAATCTCTCTTTATCCTAATGGAGAAAAACAGGCAATTTTAGTACAAGAACAGTTTCCAACGTACTTTAGATGTGATGTGTTGGGCCATAAAAACACTTAATTCTCTCCATCAGTCCTTGTGGTTTCTTTGGTTTAATTTTTGTTTTCAGTCTGTACATGAGAAATATATCCTGCTTGTATGGGCATTTTCTGCCAGAAATGTTATTACAGGACAAATCCTCTGTGTCCAGCTCATGGGGGCATGGAGCCGTCATCCCATGCATATTGATATGGTTGTACATGATAAGTGTTGCCTGTGCTCTGTTGTGAGGGCTCTGATCACCTCCTCCCTTTCTTTTTATTGCTCTGCTAGCAGAATGAGTTCAAAAGGTTAGTATTTTTCCAGCCAGTGGTGTAGGAAATAGAAAACCAGGAACTTTGTGAAAAATCATCCTGTGAAAGGAGAATTTTGAGAGTTTGGATCCATTATGTTATGCTATACTTTTCAGTGGCTGCTGACAACTTCCTATTTAGTATTGTCAATCTTTTCTAGTGTTTCTTGTCTCCAGAGCTTGTGGGGCCTTCTTTTTATTTTAATTTCTAACTACCAAATAGTTATCTGACACCTTGTGAATGGAACCTGAGGAAGAATGAAGTTGAAAGAGTGTGCCATACAAGGATGTAATTTGACAAGATAACTGTGCTGCTCCAGCAGCTTCCAGGTGCCAGAAAGGGTAGTTTTGCTCTTGCATTCCCTGTTCTACCCCTGCTATCAGTTTTCCCTTGCTTCAGCACAATGAATGGCCAGACATGGCTTAGCAAAAGCACAAAAAAAAAAAGACTAAAAAAGAGGAGAGGAGAGTTCATGGTGCACCAGGACTGCTGGAATTGAGAAGACAGGACTCTGTTGCTGAGTGAATGTGCCTGCAGAAAGGAAGAAGGAGAAGCTCTTCTTTTGGCAACAGCACATTGCTCCCTGTCTTACCTGAGGACAAGTGTGATAACTATAGCCAAGCATCTGAGGAAATGAAAAAGAAGCTTCAATGACCTAGGAATGATGACATTTGCTCAGCAGCTGGAGTAGGCAGGTGATTTTCACTGCATAGAGTTCTGAGGTTGTACCACTCTGCTGATGCCAGGATGTTGGGAGCTTACAGGGCTTGAAGGGTTGCTCAGGAGGCTTTGCAGTTTTAGTTGTGTGAGCAGAAGGAGGCTTAGAGGCTCAACTAAATGTTTTCCATCAGGTTTAACAAAAAGAGGCAAATGTGGGAAAGAAAGACATGGGTTTGGAAGTTATGTTCATGTTTTTATTAAAGCAGTCCCGCTGAGTTTCCTTTGGCTATTTTTCTGATTCCTCAAGTGGGGACCCTTAGGTAAAGACCACGGTAAAGCATTTCCACTTCTGAAATATAGTGCTGGGCTATCATTAGACCTTTGAGTTGGCCTTAGGTCTGACTGCCTGTGGTTAGGGAGGAAACTTGTTTTACATTCACTAAAAGGCCTAAAGAAAAGGCACCCTACCATTTTAGCTGTTTTTATTCCAATTAAAATGTCTTTGGGTTTTTGGAAACATTTAACACTTTTTACTTGCTTTTCCTTTTCTTATGAAAAGTAGAAGAGTCCAACACCCCTGAAGAGAAGGTGAGCCTGTTTTTCATGGGGAGCTATTTGTTATCAGGTGGTGAAGTGTGAACTCCCCTTGTCTCACTAAGGAAACTGACAGAGGCAAAGTCTTGTTTTCCACCCTGTAGTAATTGCTGTCCTAAGGCAAAATAGTTTTCAAAGTCTTGGGAAAGAAAAAAATCCTGTTAGAGTAAATCTTACTGATTTTATTGTTACTGACCTCATAAGTGGCTGCTGACTGGCTTTTTACCAGCCAATAAGAACATTCTGGGTTCCTTTAAGAGGAAGTGAGTTTAAGACAATGTCTGTCATGAAGTAAAACCATAGGCTCAGAGGATTTGACATTGTTTATTTCTCTTAGAACTCATTCATTATGTTTCCCATTCTTTTTGGATTTCAGAGGCTTATTTCAGAAAATGAGCAGTTCAATACTGATCTGTGCTAAAGCAAACACATGGTCCATCTGGTGAATTGCACATCTGTCTTCAGACAATAGAGGGCGATTGGACATTCTCCAAGATGGTATTATGCCCTAGGCCGTGCTTTGTCTTGTGTCTTTCTAGTGATTTCAGATTCTCTCATTTTTGTTGCAGTGTCTTCATATAAAGGCATTTCATTTGAACTTCTTTCTTAGAATCCTTTAGGGAGTTTTATCTGTGTTATCATATGAACACAGACTGTAAAGTGAAAATATGGTATAAAGCAAGAATTGTGTAGTTGATTCAAATAGCTGATCATGGGGTTCCTCCTGCACAGAACCATTTGAAGCATCGGGGCCCAAGTTTACAATATCTATAAAGACAGAGATTGGAGAAGACTAAATGATTATGTAATGATGATTAAACACCAAAGCCTTTCTCTAATAAAGAAATGAGGTATGACCTAATTACTACTGTTTGCTAGTAAAGATTGATCCATTTATCATTTTACTCTCTGTAATGGTTAAATTATTTTCTCTCAATTTTCAATAAAGTGGAACTTCTGAAGTATTTTCAAACTTTTGAGTTATCAGTTACTTGAGCTCAAGCAGTCAGAATTAAATTATGATGACCTGAGAAGCTACTCTGCCACAACTACCTTTGTGCTTTTAGCCCACCTCAGTTTAATGTAAAATGCTAAAAGTTTAATGCCAAATCCTAAGCTTGTCAAAGTTCAACCCATTTTTTGCTCAGAAGTAAATCAGCAGTGGAATGCACCAAAAGCATTCACATAGTGGACTAGGTCGGTTTGGTTGACAGAGTAACCTATGAAGACATAGAAATTTGGTCATGCTTCATCAAAAGCCAGAGTTCCAGCATTTTTCTCTAGTGTCCTGGTGTAAGGCCCCAGAAAACTCGCTCAACGAGCCTCTGACAAGGGCTTAGGGTATTTTATGTATTCTGAGTTAGATGTACAGGAGAAATACTGACAATATATTCTCAAGAGGTCAAAACAACAAAAAGAACTTTAGTGACAGCTTCAGAAAATCTGAGGGCTTTGGCAGAAGTTTAGAGCAGCATTCAATCAACATAAAGCGCTTCCCCAAGGCATTAACTTAGCCCATTCAACTTAGCACAAGCTCATCTGACTTTACCTAACTCAAAGCTTCAAGAAAAGGGACTTAGAAGAAAGAGGAGAGAGACAGGAAAAGTATAGAAAGGAACAAGTATTGATATCACTTCTCATTCCAGTGGTGTTCAGCTGATAGAAATTCCAAGAGGTGGTAGGGTCAAAACACATGCTTGCCACGTGTCCTGGGTTAAATACAGTTTGGCTGTGTGGGCCTCCCCCCTTCCTCCAGCTGGGACTCCCAATTGTCTGACCATTCTGGGGCTGGACTGGGGCTCCAGGCGGGGGATATGGAGCATTGCCTCCAGTGTGCCAGGGATCGGTGGCTACTGCAGGGTGGGATACAGGCTGGGGAAAGAGTGGGGTGTGTGCTGCAGGACATCACCTCAGCAAAGGCAAAGCCCAACCTGCTGCTTTACCCCCACCCTGAAATGTTTTGAGCTAGCTATCCTTCCAGCCTTTCACATCTGGGAAGCATGATGGAAAGCTGTATTTAACTCCTTGGGAGGTCTCATGCAAAATAATTTACAAGTAGAGGTACATCTGCCTTCCACACCTGATTTTGAAGGTGTTTTTCAGCAACAGGAGAGCAATGGCATTATAATGACATGGATAGAAGTTGAATTAAACAGCACTCTTTTTTTTTTTGTGTAAGACAGGACATTTATTTTAAACCATGGTACAGAATAAACAACAAGGCCTTTGACAGTCTTGCCAGAATCCAGAATTTCCTTTCTTGGGCCAAAGGTCTCATGACACTAGTGTTTGAGATCTGGAGGATAGAATCACAGTTCACATAGAATTTTTTTGTGATTCTGGGTCAGTCTCATATCTGGCTGAAGGGATGGCCTTTCCCCTGCTACTTCAGGGTTTGCACAGTAGTGTTTTTACCTGTGTTAGATTCCTATGCTCCAGAATAAGTGTTGCCCTGAAAAGTGAATATCAGCTGGCAGGCTGACAGTGAGCTTTTTGCCATAAGCCTTGGTCAGCTTCAGACTGTTGATGAACAGTGAGGCATCTTTACTATCAAACCCATGTGAGGCCCTATAGGTGGAAAGGTGAAGGCATCATCAGGTGTTTTAAACTTGTAATGTCCGGTGCTTTCAGAAGAAGAAGTCCTTCTAGTTCTTACTTGAAGTTTAGACACTTGCAGGAGACCTGTTTGTATTTATCCAGACAGTAGGGGGGAAAGAGGATTGCAAATGAATAGATCAGATGATTTAGCTGAAGATTTTGCTTTCAAGATGGCAAGCACCACGTGTGCTTATTATTAAGCACATATGCTTATTGCAATTCTACCAGCATGCTCAGAACTTCATCAATGAGACAAATATTGAAGCTAATTTCCACTGCTCCCATGGAGCTGTAGTCTAATCATGTCTGTTGAAGTGACCTTTGGAAAAAAGTTAACAGAGTAAATGACAAACTTATCAAGGCTTTATTAGGACACTTTTGCCTAATTTCATAGCTTTTGAAACCTTCAACAAAAACATTTACTGCTGCCACTGCTGGTGGAGGAATATACTTAATAAAATTTACAATTTTTCAATTTTTCCTTAGCATTTCTCCCTTTTTTATTTTGAATTTGATTGTATTCAAAGGATCAATGTATGGATTTTTTTTTTGAGCTGTGTAGGTAGCTACTGTTCCAAGATAATCAGAGATTTTGCTAATAATTGTAGTGAACATGTTAGCTTAATTTTTCTGAAATGAGAAATGAATGGACTGATAAAGCAAAAAAGCTTAGGTAGGACAGGTGTGAAAGGAATTCAGTTCCTTGCAGAGTTGTTGGTCTTACTAGGCTTAGTATTGTTAGAGCAGAAAAATGAAGGATATAGGCTTATGGTCTGCTTCTCTGCTGGTAGCCTATGGTATGTGCCTTTGCTTCACAGGAAAGCCAGGAAGTTTCTCTCTCTTGCCACTACTTTTGTCCTCAATCATTTCTACTCCCTTGACCTTTACTGTTGCTGGAGTAGATCAGATGGTGCTCTTGACACTTAAAATTTTAGAAAATGTTCAGTTAAACTTCAGGCCTAAATCTTTCAACTTAAACTTTAAATAAAAGATGCTCACTGTTAGGTCTTTGGTCCTCTGGAGAGCTGAAATTCATTGCTCCATAAAACTGTACAATTGCAGCCACAATATTGTGCTTCCTATTCCTCTCCTCATGCTATAGATTTTATGATTTTGCAATGTGTTCTTTGTACTGCAGCTATAGAAAACCCCTTTTATTTTTCTTGATTTTGCCAAGCGAGCTTAGCAACAGATCCTTTACACCCTCAGAGAAGAACTCTGGTTGTAGTGGTTTGCCTGTGTTGTTGGCTCTTACCCTGGGTTCCAGAGTTCCCAGGTCTTGTTGTGCTCCACATAGTGCTTCAGGGGACATCCCTGTCCCTCCTGTGTCTCTGCTTTTAAAGGAAACCCAGGTGGATGTGACCTGTTCTGTCTCCTGAGGTGGACAGTCAGAACACTGGGATTGCAGGGCATATTAAGAAGTGCCTTTTGCCTTCAGTCTAGAAATAGCCTCTGGGTTGAGTGTAAACGTGAGAGTTGTTGAAATGGGTGAACTGTTCCTGTGTTCCCCAAAGAAGAGGAGAGAAGGAACGAGGAAAATAGCAGTGAGTTCCAGCACTGCAACAGATCAGTTTGGCTTCTATCTGTAAAGGTCTGTTTCATTCATCACCTGCAAGATAATTATGTGAAAAACCTTGATTTCTGTTAAATTCTACCATCTGTTTGTTAAAGCAATTTTTTATAGTGTTTCTCCAACTGTAGCAACAATTCCTCACCTCTGATATGAGAGCTGACTCTCAGAGGCCTCCCACAGGCTATTTCTCCTTGCAAATATATTCTTCTTACCATTTTTCATTTAGGCTAAACGCAAGGGAAAAGGCCAAACTTTTGTAGGTCTCTGTGTCTGCCAGACACATGCACGAGGGAAGAGTGAAGCTCTATACTTTGAAATACGCAATGAAAAAGAAAAAAAATGACATCTGTTTTCAAGATAATTGATTTTCATACATTTTAAATGTATAGTATATAAAAAGCTTACTTAGCATTTTATAGAATATTAACCATTTTTTCCCAATTCCATCCTCCATTTCAGATTATATTTTGCATGTGGAATTGAGTATTCAATTCGGTGCAAAGCTGTGGAAGCAAATTCTTCTGTTTCTAATTGCACTGCTTGCTTCAATTCCCCTTGTAATAGTATTTAGAGTCAGTTGAATGTGCAGTTTATCCTCTATGTACTTAAAGTACCTGTAAATTTAGCTCCATATATGTATATATATACACACACACACACTCATGAATATTTGCTGAGTTTTGCAATTATCCGATCCTCAACTTTAAAATGCTGTCCAGTCTGAAAGAAGAAATTATGAAACTTATACTTGCTAGCATCTTTGTATTTATTTTGTTTTGTAAGAAATCCAAAGCAACAAGCAATTCAAGGGGAAAAAAGCATTGCAATAATAGAGAAAAGGAGGTCACTAATGAAACTTTCAAATTCAAAATATAGTAGAGAATAAACCAAATTTCAAATATAGCAGAAAATAAAATATGTTAAGTCACTTTCAAAAGCTATTAAGTCAAAGAAGCTTGACAATCAGAAAAAAAGCATCAATATGTTTTAGTACCTCCTGCATAGGATCTAGAAGTAGCTGTTGCTTATCAAAAACAGTTTTCACACTGTATAAAAAACAATCATTCTAGGAGAAAAATAGTGCTATTTAATAGTGCTATTATTTCATTGTTATTACCCTCAGCTTCAGGATAAAATCTGATGGCTACTGTAAAACTGCCTGAAAGGAAGCAGCACTAACTCCCAGTACATGTGTAAATTTTCTCGTAATTACTGAGGAATGCTCCTTTCTGCACTTTCCTCATGGGCAGGGCTGTGGGGAGCGCAGACACAGCTGCTGGTAGTGACTTGGAGCCTCAGGATGCAGCCACAGCCCTGGATTCTGGCTTCCTCTTCTCCTCCCTGGGGAGAGGCGGCGGCTGCAGGGATGTGAGTTCAGAGCTGCTTGTTGTGACCAGGATGATGTGGGGAAGGCTGAGCATTCCTGTGAATCTGGCCAATGCCCTTTTCATAGGGTGAAATTCTATCCTTGTGAAATCAACGGGACATTTGCCATCACAGGGCCAGGGTTTCTCCCAGAAGTTCTGCGTTGTAATCTGAGAAGGACAAGCAGACATCATTGTGACTGTCAGAAAAAAACCCTCAACTTGCTTTTGTTTGCTTCTGCTAGGTCCAGTTTCCCACCGTTTTGTAAATGAAGTTTAATTTCTCACCGTGCCTGCAGCCTGACAGCCTGGGCATTAGGATTTAGTGCTTTCTTTATGCCCCCAGGTACCAGCTAAAATTGCAGGAGGGAGCTTTTAGCTTGGGCTGCTCCAGAAGGCTGTGCAGCAAGACACATGTACTGTAACCCTCATTTAATCTCCTGTTTTTCCTTTCCCAAATCCTTTCTTCCTTGCCTGGCAGGGTGATGATGATACAGGAGGTTTTTCCCCTCCCTTCTCTCCTCCTTGGTGCAAGAGAGATGGCGGCAGGGGACACAGGCAATGGAAAAGCTTTGAAACACAGGGAAGCACATCTGTTGTTTCTCAGATTAGAATTGAGCCCATAACAGTTGTCTTGACAATTTGCAAGTTGGATTTATAAATCTGCCATTGTAAGAGGCTGAGTTATAAATGCACTGTGCAGTTTATAGAACCTGCCAGCAAATCTTAACTGCAAACCCCTGATTTATAAACCATCTTTTAAACCAGTAATTTTTAGTTTGGTTTTTACTGAAGCATTTCACTACATGATAAGTCAGAGAAAAAAATTTCCATATCCTAAACAGGATTAACAAATCTTAAATCAGATCTGTAAGTCCTAGAACAGATTTACAAATCATACCAATAAATCCAAAATAAAACTACGTCTTCTTTTTTTCCCCTTGGCTTACAAATCCTGATTTTGCAGATGCCTGGTAAGGAAGTGATTTATAAAGTAAGAATTCAAAGCTCAACTGTCAGCATGATCAACTCTGAGAGGTCTGGCTCTTACATCTTATCTGAGTGCTTTGATTTACAAGCTCTAGTCAGGCTCTCTCTATCAGAGATTTTCTCCTGAAACTTGGAGTTGTTTATTATGAGATCTACAGAAGGTTAGGCTCTCTCTCTACCAGAGTTTGACTGGCTTGGCAGTGTTATGGAAAAGGTGATACCTAATCAGATTGCAGCTGGCAAAAGTGCTCTGCATAACATTTGATTGTCAGAGAAAACAAGCAGCAGCTGAGCAACAAATTCTTGAAATGTTAATAAGATGAGATCCCTGAGTCTTTCTTCTTGCATGCCTCAGTAAGGCACAGAGCACACCTTCAGCAGCTACAAGGACAGAGGTGTAGGTTCACATGCTGCTTTGCACTTGTTTAAGTCCCATTAGGGGCAAGATGAGACAGGTTATGCACTTTATTGAATATATATGGGCTTAAGTGCATGCTTCAGCTTGTGTTTTAGTATACTGCCTAACAGGATTACAGCTTATTCTTTTTCAGATTCGAGATTGGATTTTCTTTCTAACTCATGTCAACACCTTTGAAATTCATACAAATAAAAATACCAGACAATTAAAATTACATAATTAGAGAATGCTTTCTGGAGGCCAAAATCAATGTAATAATCTGTCTCCTTCTGATGAAAAAAAATCTCCACCAACAATCGAAAGTAGCTTCAATGACAAGAGAATATTTAATTTGCGGGATATTTATGTGAATTTGTTTCTACTTGACAGATTAGCTCCTGCTAATCAGAAAAGTAATTTAAAAATCACTTTCTACGCTCTAGAGTGATTGCTTTAAGTGCCCATTTTTTCTTTATCTCATCTAACATGTTTTCCTTCTACCTACTCTTCACCTCCTCTTTATAGATTAAATACTAAGAATCCTTTCACATTAAAGAACTTGGTGAATAGCCTGTGTCACTGACCTGTGCATACACCTTGCAGTACAGAGGTTCCTTTCATTATTATTTGAGCTCCTTCAGAGCTTCTGGGCATCTTTGTATCAAATAAGCATGTACCTGCCAAACCCGAAAGATACTGAACTGGAGCTGCTGGAAAGGTGTTTAATTTGGGCTGAATTTTGTTGGACTATTACTTGATTATTCTAATGTTCCTTCCTAGGCACAGAAGAGACTGGGGGATAGCCAGTCAGTACTTACTGCTCAGTACTCTGGTCTTGTTACTCCTTGTGCTGCTTAGGACTTTCATGCTAAGTTCAAGACTGTCACCTTGCAGCAGAATCCATGCAAACCCAGGAAGTCCATTACTTTTTTTCTAGTGAATTCACTGAAACTCCTTAGAAAGTGAGTGGAATGTTTCTGATTCAGCTAAGCATCTAACTTTTAGTGTGATAAACGTGATTTGAGAGACAGCTACCTGGATTTGAAGAGATGAGATCCGATGTGCTGGTGCCTACTGATTACACAGTGATTATTTAAATCCTTGTTTGTTGTTGGGAGCTGTTTACTGAACATAGCAGCTCATCAAGAAGAGACTTCCCAATCTGAACAAATAAATCGTGTAATCCTAATAGCAAACAAAGTGTTACAGAAATAATGAAAGAATTCAAGGAGGGTGCTTGGGGGCTGGAGCATGGATGAGTAACTTTGTTGGTGCATACATCCCTCACTAGTACCTGTCAGTAAATTTTCAGGGAACCAAGCAACTTAATGGCAGGGCAGCAAGTTGTACTGATAACAAGATATTACATAAAGATAAACATAATTACAACCACAGATCTGTGTAGTTTATTTTTTTTAAACCTAATTATGATAATAGTATGGTTTTAATAATGTATGGAGTTGTTCCAGAATAAGCAAGTATCTATTATGTTCAGGAAAAATGTGTTTTACTTTACTTGTGTTTGGTTTTATCCAAGCATACCAAAACTGCCTCATAAAGAGCTATGGGATTTGAAGATACATTTGATCTATGATGAAAAGGAGAACAGGAATCCAAAAATTTGCTTTGTGGCTTCTGTGGCTTTAACCAATCAGAGGAAATCTCACACATGAAATGGCATGAATATATTTACTCTACTACCTTGGAGAAATGGGTATGTAAAACTACTCAGACAAAGCTTATGCAGATCTGGGAAACTGAAGTAGAAGTCATCCTTATTTTTATGACTGTAGTTGCCATACACACATACATACCTAAAGGGGTGTTTGGATTTTCTCAACTGTATATCAAAATTTCTTCCTTGAAAATCCTTCCCCGAATAAACTGGAAACCCTGCAGATTTTGTATGAGCAAGGGCACAGTAAAGAGTTTGAAATGAAGATCTTTTCTGCATTGCCCTGGACTGAGCTGGAGGAGGAGCAGAGTATCCCAGGGACCATATGTGACATGCCAGTGTATGACATCCTGTAGTGGCAGTTTAGGCCACAGTATTACACTTGAGAATGGAAGTTGTACGATCTGAGTATACAGTGTCACTTCAATGGCCCAGAATTTGATTTCACAATTGCATGCTAGATTTAATCCAAATTTGTACCAGAATAAACTGGTACAAATTCTGGCCCATGATATAAAGAATAGAGATTATAAAAACATGTCCCTACTCTTCTTGGAAGACTGTATTTTTCCCTTTAAAATATGAAAAATTCTTGATTGAAAATAAAACCCAAAACATTTATTTCAAGTTGTTCCAATGTGATTTACAACGTCTCGGTTTATTTAACCAAACTAAGAGCTATCATCTTGGGACAACTCGATGTTAAAAACTGTAGTTTTAAATTTTGGGGTTTTTTTCTAAACGGTATTTTTCTAAGGCACAACTGTGATTTTCCCACCATTTGAAGTGCAAATAGCTCGTACTTCGTTCACCTCAATGGGTCAGCATTCCCTGTCTGAACTGCTGCACAGATTACTTCAGGGACTTCTTGCAGTACAAAATGGGAACTGTGGTTGGAAAGCAGTTCAGAGGAAGTGTGCTGCTTTGTGAAAACGGGGGTGTTTGGCTCCTAAAATACAGTTCTTATGAAGTGTTGTGACAGCTTACAAGGATCGTATTGAACAGTGAAACTAAGTGAAGCATTTGCTTATGGGACTGCTGAGATGCTTTGCCTCAGTTAAAAAATGTTCATATATCCCTGCAAAAATCTTCAGCCTTTGGTTAAAATGTGTGATTTCTTTTTTTAACTCTTTGCTTTCACGTGTTTGTGGTCCCCCCACCAAAAAAAAAAAAAAAAAGGCAAAAATTATGATATTGAAGACATTACTATTGGAAAACTGTAGTTTGAAAACCTTTCCACACATACAGTTATATTTGATGAAAAAAAATGGTTTGGTCTGTTCTTTCCACCTTTGTAATGGACACTTTTGCACCGATATTCACACACAAGCATGTGCAAATACAGACAGCCCTAGCTGGCTGATATACTCAAAGGGAGTCCAAGCATTAAAGATAAGGCATTACATTTTACTCGGTGTTGTAAAAGACTACAACCATTTCTCAGCACAATAAAAAGAGAAATGGGTAAATGTGCTTTGTATTTAACTGTTGAGGTTTTCAGCTTGTTCTGGACAGAAAATACTGAACAATAAGCTGTTAATGTTCTCAGCTCTACCTAAACCTACCTCCACACTCCCACAAGTGAGGGGAAAAGAAGAAAGCTCTTTCTGGCTCCTTAGTAAGAGAAGAGAATAGCAATCCCTCCATACTATCTTCTCTGTGTGAGAGAACAAAGACTGTTTTCTTGGCCCTTTGCCTTGCCTCCCCCTCTTCTCCCTTGGTGGTGGAAATCATCCAGCTCTCACGTCCCAGCAGCCCCTGGCAGTGAGGAGGAACTGCTCCGGCTTCTCTCTGTGTTAAGTCCCTTGCTAATTAGTCTCAGATTTGATAGGGATTCTCTGTCTTTCAGGAAAAAAAAGTGCATGTTATTTTAGCAAGTTTGCCAATGTGCTGGTTTACAGAGTCTAAAGTTATTGTTAACCTTTCACAGAGAGTCACAAAGAAGGAAGGAAAGCAACCTTTTATGAACTGATACAGTTCTTAACAGCTCCTTCAATGAGTCCTCCAATCAGAGGAGATTTAAAGTAAAGAAGAGAGAGACTCCTGATGGGATAAACTTTTTCTTATGTCTTTGAATTACAGGTCAGGCTTTGCATTATAACAATGAAAAAAGAAGTTGGAGCAGGTATTGACTTCACAATGATGTAGATCGGGTTTGTGTACTCATGCAGACATAAATGAGAATTCAAAGCCAGACACCATCTCACAGAGGGAAGAAATGGAAAATTAAACCTCTCATTATTGCATTGGAAATTATAGGATTATATCTATCACCCATAGCATATAACAAATGTTGTAGCCAGCTTTGCTGAGTGGATTTGCAAGGCTCTGGAAACTAGACATTTAGAAATAGTAGTTAAATAAGGAAAAAGTGCAAGCTGTTTTTTATCTTTGTGACTGCAAGCTGTTTTTTGTCTTTGTGACATATGCATAACTTACATCTTGCTTAAAAGGAGAAGAATTATCTCTTCAGCTTCATCTGTGTTATAAGTTAGATTTCATTGCGGACTAAAGGAGCAGCTTAATAAAGACCATATCCTTAAACATCTGCAGCCATTCGATCAGTAGATCAAATCATTGCTTCCCTTAGGTGTATTTGACCTGACCCTGTTCTTACTGGCTTCACTAGCAGCAGGGATTTAATTAATAATATTTAATTTTCAATTATTAATACTCATCTATGCTGTCAGTTTATTTAATAAACATATAATATTAATCTAATTCAACAAAGTGCTGTTTAAAACTGAGGAAGTTCTGATTTTTTTTTCACTGCTATCATCAGTTATCCTGAACAAAGCAGACTACATAGGAAAGGAAAAAAATCCAATAGTGACATTTAGAGTTCAACAGTGAGCTGCACACAAGATGTCAAGTGTTTTGCTTTGACTTCTTGACACAGTGAAAAAAGACTAGGAGATTTTTTTTCCCACTGGCACGTACAAATATTCTGGAGTTAATGTGTGTGTTTGAGGCAGAGAAGAATTTGACCTAAGTGTTTACTTTTACCATTTTGGATTCTTATCTGCTACAAATGAGCTTTCAAACATGATGGGCTATGGAGTATAGCTGTGCCCAGGCATAGTGGGTATTCCAGGTTTCTCAGGCATCCATGTTCAGTGAATGGAAGGAATTGTTAAACTGTACTAAATAAGAACAAAAGCCCCAGTGAAGTATTCACTTACTTAGAAACAGCTTTCTATTTCAATCTTGTTATTCAATTACATCATGGGATACTATGCAGGAGACATTGAGCCAGAAATGCTTTAATCAAATAAAGAAACTGAAAAGGACTTCTCTCAGTATCATTTTATTGAGACAAATATTGTTATTGTCTACAGTGGCCATATCAAAGTATCTTTATTGATTTAATCATTTCAGGCAAGGTTACAGAGAGAATCCTCAACACACATCCATCAGCATATGTATATGGAGATCAGTGCCCTTATACCAACTTACAACAGCCCAGGGTTTAACTAGTAACTTCAGCCACCAGCCCTCTTGGTAAGTTTCTGGATGAACTCTGGCTGGTTGACTAGACAATAATCATGAAAGAGAACACCTTCATCTGAAAAAGTGTGGAGCATATACTGTTCCAATGTGAAAGCTTTTCAAGCTTTTTACAGCCTGAAAAGTGGCAGGAGATTGTTATTGCCCTTGCCCTCCACAGTGGTGTTGGTGCCTCTGCTGCCAGCACAAGACCTGTTTCTGTGCTCAGGGGACACGGAGGGCTGCCAAGAGCTAGTGACTGCCAAGGGTAAGAGATAACTAGGGATGCAATGAGGTAAGGAAAAGCTTCTTGGTTTTCCTCCTCCTCTAGTACACCCATATGTGGTCAACCACGATCTGGACTGAGTACAATGTTTGAATCAAGCCAGATGCAATAACCCTTAAATCAGCCTGTGACAAGGCGAGAGAGAAAAAAGGACATGATTGCTTCAGTGAGGCAGTGCTGGCTTGCTGTTTCCACAAAAAGTGCTGCATTTTTTAATAACACGAATGGACTGGTTTAAGCCATTGCAGTAATTAGGCCTTTGCTGATCCTAATTAGGGGTTTGTCAGCTAACACAGAATGGTATTTGAGAACGTGTGTGGGGTCTGAATGCCAAAATGTAGGGGCTTGGTTTGCATATCTGTTAACAAGTTGCCCAAGGGGATTTTCATCTTCAACATGCCTTCTAGGTAAGCCATGTGCTCAGTGACAATGATAAGGAAGGTGGCACAAACAGAGGTGTCTCAGTGCTCAGTCTTCCTTTGTTCAAAAGATTTCTGTTGCCACACCAGGGGAGAAATGATAACACACACTTATCAAGCCACTGTGACATATCAACAGCAAAGGTGAGATTGAATCTGGGCATTATCTGACCAGGACATCATCAGAAGAGAGAGCCAACGGCCTCCATGTGTCAATTGTCTGTCAAAGTGTCTGGCTGATGGCTGTAAATGGCAAACACAGCCTCTGAAATACACATCAGTTCTGGAACAATTTGCTAAGGGGAACAGGTCATGAATGACTTAACTATCACTAATAGTAATCTGTAATTATTACCTCGTTAGGCTGTGTTCTGTTAAAGCCACCCCATGGGAGAAGGAGCAAAGTCAAGGGCACACCTTGGACAGATCTCCCCCTACAGATCTCTCTGTGGGACTCCCCTTGTGTTTAGCCCCGCTGTTGAAATAATCAATTACGTTCATCTTCTAATTAATGAACCAGTATCCGTTTCATAGGACATGCTCATGCTGTAATTACCGCAATTGTGTTACCAGTGTAGCACTCGGGGAGTGAACGTGTGCAGAGTGCTGCTGAGCTTGAGTTGCCTGCTGTGGGGAGGCAAGGGGGAATGCTTCCCCTGCTCTGGAGTGGGCACTTTTTAAAATGAGAAAATACAGAAGAATCTGACCAAAGTGCCACTAATGAGACAACGTATTTTTCTATGGTTTGCAGTATATTAACCATACTTTTCTCTTTTATGGTCAGAATTAAGGTTTTAGTTTAAGCATTTTTTTTATGTCAACTGCAGGAGAAAGTCTATTCTGTACAGTAGGAAAAGTCTGCAAGTCAACATGTGTGGAGAAAAAAAAACATTTTGCATCCTTCTATTTTTTAATGTTATGCTGTCAAACATTTTTGTGCATAAGATTTCAAAATTCTGCAGTATCCTGAAAATCTTTAATAAAAAGTATAACATCAATATTAAACATGATTGAAGAGAGGCCTTATGAGGAGTCAACTAGATGGACAGTCTGATCACTTGGAAAGTGATACTTCCGTTTGAAATGAGTTTACCTAATAATATTTTATTTCTCTTATCAATTAAATTCTATATTGAAAATCAGAAGAGAAAAAATATGTAAAATTTCATTAAAGCCAACTAGAAGTGTCACAGCAGGTCACTGGGGCAGTTCTTTAAATTAACCTGGCTTCACTGAATTACAAAAGATCTAGCACTTTAAGTTCTAATTATAAAAATAAATTTTCTACATTCCTCCTGAATCTGAGAATAATGTACAGCTTTATTTCAGTGAATCAGGACATATAGCAATGAAAAGTAACTGAGATGATCAGTAAGGGGCTCTTTGTACATAAAACAAAATCTCCAGACTCTTACTACACATTTGCAAACTGTAGAAGTAAAGGATTTTTTTTGTGGGTTTTGTTTGTTTCTTTTGCTTTGTCACTTTGCCCCATTTGTTTCCTTGTTATCTATTGAAAATCTTAGTTTAAAATTTCCATTTCATTTGGTTATACAGATAATATTTTTTTGTATAGCATCTTTTTGCTACTGGTTGTTTGGTGGAGTAATGTTGCTGTATGCTTAACAAATTATTGTTCTGTTATGTAGATGATGACAAAATATCTGCTTAATATAATTACAATTTTAAACCAAAGAAGAAGAAAATTCTGTTAATAATTTGTGCATATGGTACTCAAAGTGACTTCTCATATTCTATACTCCAGAAGAGAGTCAGTATATAATAATTTTCTAGAAAATAAAGTAACTATTTCTTACTTTAGCTTCCTTATGCAATTGTGTGCCAAGTTTCAGCCTGAAGTAGACTTTAATGGTTGTGTATGGAACTCTCAAAGTGGCTGCAATGAAGACACTGACAAACTGAACAGTACTGAAGTTATATAAATCATTATGCAGTATGCCAGCTGCCAAATGATGGAATTTGAAAGCAAATTCTGTGTGTGCAGCTTATTTCAGACTTTTTTTCTCCAATATTTCTTTTACCTGTCAGTAAAATCTCTCACCTGTCTTGTTGTGAGCATATGAATACTGAATTAATGGGCCTCTGTCCCAGTCTAGACAGAATTTTCCTGACAGAAAGTCCTGTGTTTCGGAGTGGTCAGCTGTACCAGTACTTTGTACTGGGTGTACATGTGGGTGTGTGTTTGCATTAGCAGCAGCATGAACAGAGATGGCACTTAAAAAACCTGTGCTGGCTTGAGCTCTCCCTCTCCCCCCTGGATCTTACAGGAGAAATCTTCCTCATGAAGGGGCATGTGAACACTCTGTACAGAGTTGTGATAAATTACAGATGTGTAATAAATTAAATTTATGATAGCTACCTTTGACCTCCTCCTATATGCCTTACTTATTAATAACATTTCTTCTGGGATCGCTTCTGCTGAACAACTTCCAAGATTTCCACTTTTCCAAACTGGTCTACTATAACAGTGTATGAATATATGATGCTGCTAAGGAGGGAGGAAGCATGAGTCAGAGACCTCATCAAGGAGAAATATTTTACTGCTTTGGAAAACTGTACTTGACTGGAGGAAGAGAAGGAAAGTTACAGCAGTGAGCAGCACTGGATTAATATCACCAATTTCTTTTAATGAATGCTTCTCCTAATTGACTGTATTGTGATAGCTGTATGCCCATACATAGACAAATATCAAGATAAAGACAACAATAGCTAAATATCTGCTCCACTTTGATCTTATTCTGGATTTAGATCTTAGATGACAAATCAGTGAAGTTAACCTCTGTGCTACCCTCTCTCCTGTGTTCCCATAACACCACTTTCACCCTCAACACAGTTGAGAAAAGGTGGCCTTATAAACTTGGTCAAAGTGTCAGATCCAGGAAATTGTGCTACTTCCTTTCATGAGTCTGTGAAGATAAAAATACTATCCCACCACCATCCATTAAATGCATTCTCTATATATAGAGAATATATTAGAATGATACTACGGATATTGAATTTATCTTCATGAGACAGGGATGGTCTCATCAGTCATGAGTGTCACAACTAAGCAAAGACACAAGTGAATAATGAAGCCACCCTTATCGAGTACAGATGAATTCAATTTCCTCTGCACTATAATGTCATATTTGATTCAGTGAACTATAACATCTACTTTTTATTTTTTAAGTTGCCCATGGGTTCTATCTTTTTTCTCATTCTCCCTCTCTAAAGCTGTTTTTGGGACACATTTTTCTGCTTTTATGCATCCTGCATGTCTTTTTCCACTGTCTGACATGGCAACCAAGTCGAGTTCATAAATGGCATACACAGAATGAGAACACTTACCATGTCAGGTGGCTAAATTCCCTGCCCCTACTAGCTTTTCTGAAGGACGAGTCCCTGGGATGCTGACAGAACTTTATGCACAGAAGTACAGGCCAATGGTAAATGGGCTTGTTCTGGGATATCACTAAAGCTATATTCTTTTACGATTTTTTAAAAAGTGTGTATGAGTCTGTCCATTTGACAGACAAAGTAGCAGGAAGGAACGAATTGTAGGAGTGGACTTGGGGTTAAGCAACCCTGTTGTAAACCCTGAAAAGAATAAACCAAATGTGTACAATGTTATGCAGAAGTAGGTCGTGCAGAAAAGAGTACAAAGAGCAAAAATTGCAATGGTCTTCTTCTTACCAGGATAATTTTTAATATGAGAAGAGCTACACCACAAGCCCCTTGAAGTTTTTTCCAGAAAATGTGCTCGCTGTGAGCTGCCTAACAGCCTGCCAGTAAGCTGCTGTTTCAGGATGCTTTGGATGTACTGGGAACAAATGCCACTTGCACAGCACTGCTACAGCTGGGCACTAAACACTGCAAGAAATGCAGAGGGACAAAGCCTATTTGAAGCCTCTCCCACTGTTGAAATTGTGCCAACATTCTGGCTGCAGACAATACCAGATTTGTTTTCAGGCAACTTAACCATTCACATAATCCTATAAAACTGACGCCTTTCTCCTTAGACAGGAGAATGTGCCACTTAAGCTACCAAGGGCAGAGCATAGTGCTGTCCCTGGGAAGAGCTTCTCCTGGCTGGCACAGCTCTTGGCACGATGGAGACATGGCTCAAATCCCCAGAACACACTCTAATTTTTCCTCTTTGCAATAAAGAGAATAAACACAAACCTGTTGGGCAAGCAATACAGCTGCTGCATCAGCTCTGGGCTTGGTGTTAATATGTACCTAGGCTGTATATTCTATATTGCTTAATACAGAAAAGGGCACAATAGCTCAATTTCAAGCTAATTATAGCAGTAGAAGATTCCATGGGAATGCCTCTCCAGGTTTTACCAATAAACTCCTTAGAGAAACAAGGAAACGTACTCACATTATATTTACCTAATAGATGAGATTCAGTCTATTAGATGAGATATGAAGTAAATTAAATTCCATGGCAGGTGAACACCCTGAGGGTACTGTAGTTTATAACACTACATTAATATTCTGTAAGACCACTGCATGAGCTTAGTACAGCTAACTTCAAAATTAGCTTTACAGGCCACCTGCAGAATTTTTTCTGGTTGCTTCATAGTCAGTGCTGCAATCATAGATAATTTAACATAAATATTAAGTAAATAGTTGGTTCAGAATATTTCAAGGTTAGGGACATAAATCTCATTCCCATTACATGCATGCAAACCGTAAAAGAACAAGGTGGTGCTTAACCTGGCAATTTGAGTGTCCAATGAGCCATATTCCATTTTTTGAAATAGAAAAGACGTAAACAAATTTTACAGAATGCAGTTATTGAAGGTGCAGAAGAATTATTGTGGAAAGCAGATATTAATTCAGAGCTCTGGGTAAAAAATGCTCAGGCTGCTAAAATTATTGCAATGAGCATTACTAACGTTTTATAGTGCATTTGTATAGATTTAGTGATATGAATATTGACTTATATGATTTTGCTATCCTTTTATGAAAGAATGATTTCTGAAGCTGAGTACTATTTGAGGTAATGAGAAACAGGTAGTAGGTGTGCCTCATTATGATAGCTGTAGCTATGACATGCTCTCTAATTAGCCTCCAGAAGCTTGCTACTTGCAGGTTAGCTAGAAATAATCATCACAATAACTAGGTGGTGCCTTAGTCAGAAAAGCACATTTACATTTTGAAGGAGGGAAGCTTTTTTTCCTAATGCAGTTCTCTGGCACCAGAACTTGGGAATGAGATCAAGAACTACTCTTAGATGTCAGATTTTAGGCTGTTTCCAAAAAAATTTCAGCAGTTCATCACAGTGATACTTGAGAATAAGTCAGTAAGGTGATATGTCTGTTATGTGCATTTTCCCAACATCAGCAGGTCTTTTATTTGATATTTTTTTAATATATATCACTTGCATATTTGTCTACTGACTGTAGCATATCTATATAGATTCTATTTTGATCCCCTTTCCCCTAATTTGTCCATAAGGATACAAGAAACTTGTATCTCAATCTTCGCTTTAGACTGTAAATTGGTTTAATTAGCCTTCCGTTCCTTTCCAGATCCTTTTCAAAACATTTGCTCTTTGATGTTGTTGTCCAACTGTAAGAGGTGGCTAATGATGGAGAGCTGCAGGAATTGTTCATGGACTAGACAATGCCTGGTAGTGCAAAATTGATCTGCAGTAATTTTAACACCATGTGTCACAGAAAAAAAATTGCAATCAGAGAACCTGGTGTCAGAATTTGGATTTGTTGACTTTCACCTGTTGTTTCCTTACTACGTGTAGCAACTGTTTTAGGTTTATTAAGATTTTTATGTGTTCTTTTTATTTCATACCATTCAGTGTTGAATCTGAACAAGTTAATTCTCCTTTAAGTGATTCCTTTACAAAATGTTTACAGAGGATACCTGCTGGCTATTCCCCTGCTGCAGCAGGGGAATTTTATACAGATATGATTTTCAGATAGCAGGTCTTAAAGTAAAGTATGCAGAGGCATTGGCTTTGGAGAGGAAGGCCATTCTTTGAATCTTCTAGTCATGATAGCAAAATTCACCAGAGATGGTTGTTAAGCCAACATCTGAATATTTAGCAACTTAAGCAACTGTAGGAAGTGTTGCTTAAGAGTAACAGAAATGGATTTACAAGAAGTCAAAATCCATTGAAATTCTGACAGGAATTCTGAGAATTTTTAGGAAGAAAAGACAGTGAAACTTTTCTCATACGTGTAATAGATCTTTTTCTTTTATGCCCAGAAGTGAGGGCATGTCAGTATGAACTCATAATTATTAAGTGATGTGTTGATTTGTATATAATTTCTTTCTCAAAATTAAGGTATACCTGTGTGAGGATAGTGCTAAAAAAACATTTGCAGATGAAAGTGTGAGCATAAAACAAACTTAGGGGAGGAAAACAGAGGATGGAATTCCAAGGCAGAAGAAGGATATAAAATAAAGCCAGAGACTGTCTTGCTTACTTTGGTAATTCTTTTCCTCATATTTTTTGAGGTACTAAGATGTGTCTTGATTACATTTGTCTGTATCTGGTAACATTCCTGATTGTGCATTTTGATGCTATGTGGACTCACAGTGACTATTAAAGTTTAATGATTGAATAATTTCAGTAGGCAAAGGTCTGCTCTATTAAAGTGCATAGAAATTCAATAGCTAAAGTCTAAGGCAGACATATGAGGTAATATATGGTTTAACTTTTGTGTATTCAATTCTTCTTACTACACCCTAGAGATACCAGGAGACAATGGAGACAATGTGTAATGAGTGACAGAACACATTTGTAAAAGTTCTGTGGTGAATAAATTAAAGCCTTTAGTCATAAGGCTAATAATAGGAGAAGTGAGAAATTAAGAAGTGTAAGCAAGGCGGACGAAACATCTAGCAGAACAAATGGATGTAATAATTTTCAGACATGTCAGCTAGAATCAACTAAGGTAAACATTCGGAGCCTCAGTGCATGCCTAGACTAGGCAAACTCTGCCACTGAGTATTATAAAATGGAAAGGAGTCATAAACTGTTTGAGAACAGAACAGGAGTGTGTGTCTGACCATTTATAATCTTTTAATCAAACATGGAGCTCATATCTTGGAGTCTGGTAGCTTTGGAGAGTACTTTGTCTGTGTATTCATAGACCATTCATAATGCAGTGAGCCATAACATGCTCTCTCACTTTCTTGCTTCAGCAGTTTCAATACCTTCCTCTGGGACAAATTTCTCTAATAGCAGGAAGTAATTCAATTTTGCTCTTGCTCTGTCCTAAACAAACAGTTCTGACTGTTGTGACTTACCAGATTTGTGGAGGTTGCACAGGGAAGACAGCAAAACAATTTGGAGTTACCAGGTGCCCTGTAATATTGTAAACTGAGTGTTGTAGGGACTGGCACAGATATTGATGCTTTAAACGCCTAAAGGTATTGCTGTGCTTGGTGGCATGCTGCAAGTGGTGCATGCTTTTGTTGTGCATCACAGTGGCAGTGCAAGGAAAGGGGCAACACCCCTTCCCTGCTTTCCTCTCCCTCCTGCCACCCTGCTACTAATGGTCCTATCACTACATGTGTGCTTTGCTGGTTTTAACAAAGTTTAACAAAGCTGGTTTTTGCAAACAAACATAAAGCAAGCAAAGCTCTCTCTTCATTCCAACAGCATTTCTGCCATAGGTATAAGGTTTCAGCCAGTAGTAGTGCAATTCAGGGGACAATTTGGCTGGCTGAAGGTTCACACACTGTCCTAGTTTGGATTTTGTACATCTCTTAAAATTTGCAAGGTGGGAAATTAATTTGTAAACTGTTGAGTTTGTGAAAATACCTTGAAAAGTTTTCCTTTTCCATTTCTTTAACATTTTTATGTTATAGCTGTTTTAGATTGAAAGTTTGTCTCTGTTTTTTGTTAATAATGAGCACTTACAGGCTTGAATTTATGTTGCTGCAGAGAAAATGCAAATATATTAAGGGCATGAAAATTGATTTAGAAGTGGAATACTCTTTTATTATATTCTCTAAGACCCAAAATGATTTATTTGGGTTAGTTAAAAAGAGAAACAACAAAACCCTCAGTGGATGGGTCTTCTTTGCAAAGCTTCTTGGGAAGTACTTTGTGCTTTTAGAAAGGCCACTAGTGAGATTTGTCTTGTCAAATAAAGCATTTTCTTCCTGTAGCTCTTTTCCTCTCTGACCTAATAATTTGAGGCTCATCTGAAGGTCTTTTAGTGATTGGGAATTCCAGTGTGAGGTTTTAACAAACTGTGAAGTTTTGACAAAAAGCATTCTTGCTGCTCCTGAGGATTTCCTGGTTGTAGAAGTTCTGAACAGTTCTCTGTTTTGACTGGATTTTTTCCCCACATTCCAAAGCAGCGGTGTTCATATAATATTTTCCTATATTTTCCTTTTTTTTGCTCTAGATGGCAATGTAGCACTTTTTCTTCCACTGGGAGGCTCATGTTTCTGTAATATTTGTATAAATCCAGCAAGATAGTTATAGGTATATCTTATTATGTGTATACAGTGCTGGCTGTAATGGTTCCCCTGACACTCAGCTGTGACTCTGGCCCCATCACTTGTATCCACCCTCCTTCCTTGTCTTCTTCTGTCCTCACCTCACAGGCTCCATCTCCTTCTCCTGCCACTTTTCTTCTACCACCTTAATCTTTTGCCTGCATCAGATAACTGTGCAGCAGACAGCCTTGATTTCTGTGTTTTTCACCCTTTTGGTGCCACTGACCCAACTCTTTGCTTATATTTCCACTGGTTCTTTCCTTCCCATCCCTTCTGTGTGTCTTTTTTTTTTGTTTGTTTGTTTGGGTTTTTTTTTTTTTGTTTGTTTGTTTGGGTTTTTTTTTTTTTGTTTGTTTGTTTGGGTTTTTTTTTTTTTGTTTGTTTGTTTTGTTTCTGTTTTCTTTTGTTTTCTTTTGTTTTGATTTTCTGGAACAAGAACTTAATTTCTATGAAAACTCATTCATGAGCCACTAATAAAAAAACTCTTCCAGCTGAGTAGACCCTTCTATTTTACTTGTGAAATAGAATGAGCTATACTGCCAATCTACAATATTGAAATTAGGAACAGGCTAATAGCATGTATTTCCAGTTATTTAAAGGCAGTTGAACTGCATCAGATAACATCTACCTATTATTCTACCTTACTAGTGTGAAAGGTGAGGGAAAGAATGTTAGACAAATGATGTATAAATTCCCGTCAGGTGGCACTTGAGAATTTAAAGGTTACTTGAGTCAAAGGCTGCTTTGTATTATTGCCTCTAATAATTTTGATTTCTTCTGTGAATGGTGGAGTTTGTTCCATAACAAACTTTCAATTCCATTATGGAACCTATGCAGAGATAGTTTAAACCTATTCAGATAGTCTAAACCCTCTTTTTGATATAAAGGTGTCCCTAGTTACTGGGTTATAAGACACTGTTGTCCTTAATTTGGGAGAGATGAGGTACAGTAGAGTGTACACCATGTAACAGAATTATGTAATTATGCTGCTTGTTTTGATAATTTTTCTCTCCTATTGATACCCAGTCCTTTTTATTTTAAATCTGCTGTTGAACATGAAGATGATGTTTTTTTGAGATGAGTGCAAGATCTCTTTCTAAGTGATAATAGTTAATTTTGAATGCATTGGTATGTCTACATTGTGTGGTTATTTCCCTCTCTTGTTCTTAGCTTTGTATTTACTGACAGGGGATTTTATTTGGTATGTTATTACCTCTTCACTTTGAAACAGGTATCTCCTGCAGGTCTTCACAGTCAGTTCACTAGTGAGTGATTTTTTAATAATCAGACAACTTAAGTAACCTGTTCATAAATGTTCTGAGGAGCATTAGCTTTAGAACAGTAAACCATCATTGATTACCTTCCTGAAAAATGAAAATTGACAATTTATTGATATTACTAATTTTATAGCCCTTAACTAGTATTTAATTCTTGATATTGAGAGGGGGCCTTCCTTGGTATTCCAGGAGAGGTGTTTGAGAGTTGCAAGTGGTGAATTGTGTAAAGGGGCAGGGGAGAAGATGTTTTCTGGAGTATACCTTTTCATATGCTTTTTAACACTTTAGGAGCATTCCAATAGATTTCTGGGTCATGACTTCCCTGGAAATTGTGCTTACCATCCCATTAAATTTACCTATTTGTCTGAGTTGACTCCTACTCTAATTTCAAGCAACTGTTGATCAAAAGTTTGTCACAAGTGGAAGTAACAAACTTTTGATTTAGAAAAATGTTAAAAGCGATGGAAGAAGTAATTAACAGATACAAAATTACTGTTTGATACAAGGGAAGCTGAAGAGTGGCTTAAACCACCACAAAAATTGTGGCATTTATATAGGAAGGGAAGGAAGGAGATGAACAGGAAAACATATATTTTTAAGAAAAAGACCTCAAATAAGAGAAGTATGTTTGAAGAGATGGTAGTAATGACACAGGATGAAAAACCAAAGCATAACAGAAAGTCTATCAGAAGCCACCCTTGTTAGATTGTGAGGTTGCTGTTGACCTCTAACATATTCATACACAACACAAAACTTCTGAGCTAGATTCAGCTTTGAAGGATAACTGTAATAAAAAACAGGCCATGTCTCAGAGCAGGATATACCTGGCAAAAGACATTAGGAGTAATTGGAAATCATTCCATGTATATGTAATTAGTAAGGGAAATACCAATGTAATAAGTTTCTTTTTCTCCTGTGCAGTAAAACTGCTACAAGAAGAGGGCAAGAAGACTTAGGGCATTGTGATGTCCTTTTTGAATCAGTCTTTGTAAACTGCTTGAAGAAAAATACAGTATAAATAATACCAATTGTAAAAAGAGGTATAATTCAAGTCTACAGTGGGAAAAAATTTAGGTCTCAGGAATGCTGTGTGTCTTCAGGTGAATGGAACTGACCAACATCACCCAGGGATATTTAAGGAACTTGAAAATACCAGTGCTTATGTCTAATACATGGATGATAACCATAGCACTGAAAAGAACCACAACAAAAAACTGAAAACCTAGAAAATGTCTATATTTATAAAATGGAAGAGGCCTTCATTTAAGTTCAGAAAAATGCTGGAACAACTTATGAACAAACTTGTACTGCATTCACCTTGAAAAGGTGTTTAACAGCAAAGATGACTTGGGAGGAAAAAAAAAGTAAAGAAATTTGATATCTTTGTGCGATAACAATCACACAATAGATAGGATAGGACAGGATAGGATAGGATAGGAGCAGGAAATGCACCTCTTCTTTAGATAAACATGGTCTTCACAAAAGTTCAGAAGAGAGGTAATGAAATTGGTTGATAGACACATCTAGACACCAACTCTTTGCAGTTATTGTCTAAATAGAAACACAGTTCTAGCTAGAATTCTTAGGATCTTAGGGCTCTTTCTGGTCAATGTTTGTTCTGAACTCTACCAATGTTCTGAACTTGGCGTTATCATTAAGCTGGGAGGCACTGCAAATCCTCTGGAGGACAAAGTTGGAATTCAAAATTATCTCAGTGAAATGATGAAATAGTTTCTAATAAAAACCTGTAAATCAATAGGGATATTCAGTTAGGCAGTGATAATCGCCTACACAAATACGGGATGGGAAACAACTGATTAAGCAACAGTCCTTCAGGAAAGAGTCTGTGAATATAGTGATAACCTGAACAAGAGTCAACAATGTCTTGCTGTTACACAAGGACAAACTTCACAGTGAGAGCTATAAGGTAAAGGAAGTTTGCAAGTCATGTGACAATCCTTTTGCTCTGCTTAGCCTTGGTAAGGACACACTGGAGAGCTATGAGTAAGAACTGGTCTAGAGTAACTCATTGCATGATAAATGTGAGATAATGACAATAAACTTGTAAGATGTTAAAGCCTTCTGTGAGTACCCTGTTCTCTGCATTCATGGTGTGGTTCAACAGGTATGAACTGCAGCAAGAAAGGTTAATATTAGGTGTAAGTTCCTGACAGAAAGGAGTCTGAATCTGTGAACTGTGTGTTTTCCTAATGCTGGAGAAGCTATGTCTTTGGAGGCTTTGCCACCACATCTGTTAAGGATGATCTAACATATTAGAAATGTCCCACTCTTGAGATCAGGGGATGGATTGGTAACACTTCCAGTCCTGTTCACTCTTTTCTTTTGCTTTGCTTCTTTCCACTAACTCCTCTGTTTTCATCACTTTTAAGCAGCTTGCCATCTGCTTCAAGACCCTCTACATCCTGTCCCAGGTTTATTATTCTTGGATTTACCATGGAAAGCCAAGAAGGCCAACGTCAGGGTTGGTCAGACCTCACTATTCTTTTACTTTCATTCATTAGTTTATTGAATCACATTGGCCCCAGCATTGATTTTTGAGGTACTTTTGCTGGCAAATTCCCCACCTTCTGAGAAGGAATCATTTGCTCCAACCTGTTGTTTCCTGTCTTCCAAACTGTTATTAACCCTTGAGAGATTTTCTCTCTTATATTGTACCACCTTAATTTATCTTCATAACTGTTGTGGAGGGGCCTCATTTAAAGCCTGTGTTTGGGTTTTCTTTTATTTTGTATGCACTCTGCATTATACCTACTGAAACACTGTTTTCTCACTATGTCCTTTAAATCTCTTTCTCTTGAATTATATAAATGATGTTGATTCTGCCCCAGCATGTTGCAGTTATTCATATGCTCACCTGTTCTAGCTTCTATTATATTTTATGTTAATTAGGAGGCAAATGAATTTTCTGGTGTGTTAATCAGACTCATTAGTCTGTAATTTCCAAAATTGCCTCTGTGGCCCCTTACAAAGCTTGGTCTGATATTTGTCTTTTGTCACTCTGCTGGAAAGTAACAGAACTTTCAGTAAGCAGAAGGGGACATACTTCTGTACTTTGTTCTCCAATTTCACAACTGAATTTCATTAAAACATTATTTAGCCCTGGATGATATATTGTTAATTTCTTGGGGACTATGATTTAAAATTTCCGTTGTTGATTTTCCTTCTCCTTAATCAAGTTCAAAGCCACCAAAAAATTGCTCCTTAAAACCTCTCAGATTTTGACTTCTGTTGATGCCGATAAAAACAATTAATTTCTTAAGCTGTGTTATCTTTCTTAAGTATACCTCTTTCACTTTGAGTGTCATTTTGCCCAACTGTCTAGTTAATTTTTAAAAGAAAGATATATGTCATACCCTTATGGTTTGTCTTCCCTCCTGTTTGACCCTTGATGGCAGCCTTCAGGGAATAATTTCCAAAAATTAAAAATAAGCTTCCTAGAGAGAATGATATGGATGCCTTTAATGGCATCCTCTGAGTAGCTATGGCATGAACTATTTTCTCTTTAAATGTATTCTTTGCTAAAAATGCAAAATCAATTAGCATTAGTTAATCAGGACCAGGTAGTGGACCAGCACTTGTTGGAGCACTATCTATTGGTATATTTCTGCACTAAAGCAGGGTCCTAGGCTGCAGACAGGGCTTTAATCCACTCTAATACTGTTATTCTTACTGCTTTTAATAATTCCAGCAAGAAAGGTGTGGGTTTTCTGTCCTTTAGAAACCAGGTAATTGTTTCAAAATATGTAAAAAAAGTATATTTAAAGAAAAACATGGACCTATTAAAGCAGACCCAGATGAGGGCTATGAAAATGATCAGAGGGTTGGAACCTCCGGATTTAAGATAGACTGAGTTAGTTGGGACTGTCCAGCATGAAGAAGAGAAGGCTCTGGAGAGACCTTATTGGGAAGACTTTTCAGTACTTAATGGGACTTATCAGAAAGAGAGAAACTTTTTTATGAGGGCTTGTAGTGACATGACAAGGGATAATGGTCTGAAACTGAAAGAGGATAGATTTAAACTGGACTTAAGGAAGAAAATTTTAGTGAATGGGGTTCACTGAAGCAGATTTCCCAGAGTAGTTGTGGAAGAGTTCTAGGTGAGGTTGGACAAGGCTTTGGGCAACCTGAACTACTAAAAGGTGCCCTTGCCCATGTCAGGAAGTTTGGACTGGATATCTTTAAAGGTCTCGTCTAACCCAAACCATTCTGTAATTCTGTGACTTCAGATGGAGCTTTTTCACCTCATCAATATTGTTCACATGAAAATGCACATTTATAAAATGACCAAACAAGAGTACATAAGCCATGACCTAGGAAAATAGGAACATGTATCGTTCCAAATATCAGTTACATGTAATGAGTTAGGATCTCTTGATCAGAGTATCACAAAGACAATAAGTACATCAGAAATTGATGCTATAATATGAGAGGTCCTTCAGTGAAAGATCTTGTTGATAGAGTTTAATTTTCTAAACTCATCAGCGATTTGGTCTCAGACCTGCTTTTCTCTTTCTGTTCCCACTATATGACAGATGCTAGAAGGAAAAATAGCCATAACATATAAGAACATTTCACTTGAACTTTTTCTCTCTAATTAAGAATAATCCTAAGTAGTGCAGTGTAAATCTAAAAGTTTTGAAGAGAAGTGCGGTGCCTTTGCTTCTAGTAAAATGAACAAAGGAGATTCAGGAAGATGTATAGCTCCATATATATGGAGTGGCTTTCAGTCACTGCTCAGCTACTATACAGTGAACATACCAGAAGGGAAAATTCTGCATGTTAGATCTTCTCTAAAAATAAAGTGAAGCACAAAAAGTATTTGTGGAACAAATACTAAAAAAAAAAAAAAATTGAATTGAGGATTGATTCTGCAGTTGCACATCTAATTAATTCATTCCAAAATACAGAGTAATTGAAAGTATGAGTGTTGTGTGACTGCTGACTTAGCTACAGTTGAGAGTATGATGGATTTAACATGAAAGAACTAATGTGAAATTTCCATGCTATATTTGGGACTGGTTGTAACTCTGGTATATCTGATGATTGTCTTGAATCGCAGGTACTGATATCATCCACGGATTTATATTGCTCCAGCAAAGCAAAGCAAATGTAAGCTCATATTAACTACCCAAATGGAGCTAGTTTTCTGACTGTTTCATGTCAAGGGAGCAGAAAAGCAAACAGGCTATGCTATTTTATTTGTTCTACTCATGTAGACTGGCTGGTCAAAAGGAAGACCATTTTTTTAGGATTTGAAAAATCTGAGGGATTTTTTTTTTGCCTTGCTCAAAAGGGAATGTTGTGATGCCTCAGTGCTGTACTGTAGAAGCAGAGAGTAGAGGATGGACAACTTTTAAGTTGTGACAGCAATTTCCTTCAAAAAAGTGAATCTTTGAATGTCCTATATCAAGTCTCGTCTTGAGGAGTTTCTCCTAAACTAGTTCTTTCCCTTTTCTTCAACCTTTTTATTTTCATTTCTCCATTGCTAGGTATTATACTCCCTTCGAAGTAATTTTTTTCATCAGATTTATGCTGATACATTATTAAAGAGAAATATTTCAAGTGATGCAACAGTCCCTCAACTTCTTTTGAACTATATTTTTAATACCTAGGAAAGTTGGTGTTTCAAATCATCCCTGATCTTAGTAGCCTAGGGCTTGAAAAACATCCCCAGTATTAATGAATGTGATCTGAGTACAACATTTGTCAGAGAGACCTGGGAAAGGACCATGAAAAACGTATTACGTAGAGTGGAGCAAAATGGTTAGCCTTCTGATTATAAATCTAAAATATTAAAATAATGAATTCACAGAACCCTATTAGACATCAAAGCTTGTGTCTTATTGGGGTATGCTTTTAATTTATATTCCCTCTTTCAGGCCAAAAGAAAACCTGGTAAATTGAACAGTGAATTCCTAACCTGATTGAAAAAACCTGACTCTGGGTCGTTGCTGTCAATAGAAGGGAGAGTGTGCAAGCTGAACGTTACTCAAGTAGATGCCTGTGGTATATTTTAATGGCACATTTTCAAACCTTACAACCTTTAAATACTGAGCTAAACTTTAAAGCAGCAACTTGGTAGCCGTTATGCTCTTTGCTCTTTTATTTCAGTTTTCTTTGTTTCAGAAGTCTGCAGCAGGGGCAGCTGTAGGAAGGGAATTTAAGTGCTTTCAGTTGGCAAGAACAGCAGTGTTAGAGCTAGTAAACATTATGTCTTTTTTCCCCTTTTTCCAAAGTAGTGAGGAATGGAGTGAAATGAATATGCAGGCAGCTCATAATCTATACATTCCTCTAACCCAAATCTCAATTTAGGGATATTTAAGCACTCTTGATTACATAGCCTTTTGATTTTAAAAGTGTGAAGGTTTTGTTATATTCTGCCTAGAAACACATAAGGATTTCAGAGATGACAGATAAATAAAATGGATAAAAAATGTTAAATGTCAGTAACGGGCACACAGGATGAGAGAGGTTGAGTGATTATGAGGCTAATGTGAGACATGGGAGACCTGCTTTCAATTCCCTTATCCACCACAGGCTGCCTCTCTGACCTCGAGCAAATTTGTCTCTCAGGTTTAAATTTACCAATGTCTTTAGTCACATATCTCTCTCTGTTTAAACAAATACACTGCTGATGAAATGAGTGGTAAGTTATTGATCGGTACATTTAGTTCACCAGGCTTCCATTTTTGTCAGCAGAATTGGGGGTCATGTTGCTCCATTATCTTGGAGTGGTGTTGGGAACATAAATGGCTTACTAGGCTCTCAGGATGCTGATTTTCCAACTCTAGGAAGCTTCAGAATACCTCATATGATTATGCCCCATGTGAATTCATGTTGAGAGTTCCTTTCTGCTACCGCATTTAGTTCTGATCAACACATCTCAAAAAGCTGTAGCAAACCCAAAGAAGGGCTGTGGAAATGATCAAAGGTATGTAATACTTTCTGTGCATGGAGAGGTTGAATAGACTAACACTCTTCATCCTGAACCAGAGGTGTCTGAATGGGAATGTGATGGCAAGCAATGCAGTTGTGAAGAGAGAGCAATTACTGAGTGTCTCACTATATAATTGCCGTAGACTTAGTTTTTTACCTAACGTACGATTAAACTGCAGGACCATTTTCCAAGGGGATTATGGGTGAGAAAAGTTAGATGGTTGTAAAATACATAATAGAAAAATTTCTGGATAAAAAATCCATTCTGGATTATGGAACACAAAGAAATGACCTTGAGTTTAAGAAATCCTGTAGGCTCAGGCTGCAGAAAGCTGTGGGGAACTGCTGCATCCTCTTTATCCTAATATATTTTGGACACTTTTGGTGCTTACCACATCAGAGAGCATTCTAAGATGGATGGACCTTTTGTCTTTCCTGACACACACATTCTTATGTTCTTACTTTCCAAAGGGAGACAAATACAGACAAATATATTCTTCTTTACGCTTCGTTGTGTTTCATTGATTCAATGACAGATGCTAGGTGTGCCCTTTGCTGAGACAGCTGAAGGGAAAGGGATGAAAATACATTTTTGCATTTATATTTTATCTTCTTTCCCTGGAATGAGGAGGAAGGGAGTCCCTTTGAAGAGCAGGTTCTCCTTCAGTGACTGAATGTTTAGTATTAAGAGGAGGTCAAACATGCTGACAACCACGCTAGCAAGGGACCAGAGATTCAGCTGTGACAACCTTCCACCACACGCCAGCTTTCCTTTAGCGAGAGACTAAACTACCTTCACATGATGGCTTTCATCCTTCTCTTACCCTTACCCAGTTACTTCTGGTTGATAAGAAAGCAGACCCTATTCATCTGTGGCTCTTGGCTGTTGTAAAACCTGAGAAGTCAGCAAAACATCCCTAATTTTCCTATGCAAACTAACTGGTATCACAACCACACCAGAGAAGAAGGGAAATTACTCATTTTGGAGACACTCAGTAGTAAAGGGAGGGATGACTTATTCTAGGCTGAGTGTTTTGAGTGTTTTGCTCCTGAGGCAGCCTGTGGACTTCTGGGAAAAGGTGGGGCACAATTTGAATGTATATGTCTCCATGGCAATGAGCTGCACCACTTGGTAGCTACCAGGTGTCTATCTCCTTACAAGAGGAAAGTGTTTTCTGATTTCCCCCCACCCCCAGCATTCTTCCTTGCCAAAACCCTCTTTGTTGCATGCCATTCTTCTAGGTGCACAGACAGACATGCATCTCTGCCTCTGAGGTTTGCAAACACTACTTACCAAGTAGTAATAGGGCATATCCTGCAGCAAAACATGTCACTTTGCTCCAGTACGACTGGAATACAGCTTCCAGGCTTGCCACAGCCCCAACAATCCTGGGAGTGAGGAACTGAGACGAGACAGTTTATTTGCAAAACAGAAAGCTGTATTGCTAGCAATGAGCTGAAGAATAAACAGAAGACTTTACACAAATGTGGCACTTGCTCTTTTCAAATTACAGCTGTTGTATTTTTACTACAGATGAAAAACAAACAAGCTTCTCTGTCTTGTCTCTCCCAGCTTGCTTGGAGACTCAGCTCAGCTTGGCTGCATGTAGATCAATTTTTTTCAAGAGATCAGCATTTCCTTTTTAACCTTTTGAACTGTAAGTCCCCATAGGATCCTGATGTTTTCATCAATTATATATTTTCATTTTGTGCTGGTAATCAATAGCACTTTAGAACACTAATGTCATACTTTAGCTTTGTCTTAGGCTAGTAAATGAATAATAACCAAATAATGCATTTCAAACAAGAGAACAAATGAATATTCTCCCTCTAGTGCACAAAGAAACATGCAAAAAGAATTCTCTGGACAATAGGACATTGATTTTTGTGTCTCCAAACTTTCCAGCTGCAGGCAGAAAAGACCAGAATAGTGTTTTAGTGCTATATCTTACTCCTGAAGTTGCGTTTGGGCATGAAACCTCAAGATGTTCCTCATTTTCTGAGCATTACAACTGGGTAAAGGTTTGATGCAGACCATGATAATACTGAGAATTCACTGAGTAATAGGAACCTTTGGAAAGAAAAAGAAAGTTCTCGTAGTCCAGCTTTGTTGGCAGGGACCTTAAAACACTTTGTGTTCTCAACAGAAAAAGCTTCCTAACAATTGATATCTGGAAAACAAGGCTACATCTGTATGAGCAGGCCAGAGATGGTCAGGGAATAGCCTCGGGCTCTGGTTTGGAATCATATATGCTGTTACATTGTTAGCACAGGTTTTGTCAGAATTTTGGCTGGTGCTAAGGACCGTTCTCCCAAGCAACACTGGAGTGTATGTAGGTTGGGAGTTAGCGCTCTTGGCAAACAGCTTCAACATGAATTCCCTGTTTTGGGTACAAGAACTTGGCTGTGCAGACTGGAACCGTGCTGTGTCAGCTGGCCTTGAAGCCAAGGAGCAGTCTGTCTCTCATTCCATTTACTAATGGAGACATGGCCAGTGGGTCTTAGCTGTGTTTGATAACTCTGCTACCAACTGAAGAAAGAGCATCTCATGTCTAAAGGTTTGATTGAGACTGAAGAGATTCAGTTCCTACACATTGCAGATTTTCAGCATAATTTGAGGTCACTTAAACACTTTGTGTTTCTTGTTTCACCTGTAAAATGGAGAGAACAAAACTCTTTAAGTATATGACAATGTTATGTGGAAAGATAGATGGATTGTAACATATTTAATAGAGCAAACATCTTGTACTAGAAGTGTCTAGAATAATGGGGAATTAATTTGACTGAGAAAAGTTTCCAGTTCTCTCTCTTTCCTCCACTGTTTATTTCTCCATATCAAACTGTTTAGCTAAAGCACTGAAGATGCTGGAGGCTCTGGAATCTGGCTGGGTTATCTTTGTCTTCTGTAAATTTACCCCACCCACTAGTGAGGGCTGAACCCCTGCTTGGAGTTTGTAAAGATATATTTTGAGCCTGAAATCTTTTGAAGACAACAGGCATATGTTATTTTTCTAAGTAAATTTCTGTCACTGAAATACAGCCGTTAGTGATATTACGTGATCCAGTGCTGCACAATTATAATGTTAATAATAACAACCACAGAAGAGAATAGTGAAAAACTGTTAAAGATGCACAAAAGAGGATATAGATTATTTTTCACCCTGATTCAGGAAAGTACTTAAACTTATCTTGGTGTTAAGCACACTTAAACACCTTTCTCCAATAAATGCTCTTATGATCTGATTTTGGCAAGAGTAGTACATGATGATAGACAGCTATTATGTCCAGAATGAGATCTAAACCAAAATTATTCACTCTGAACAAGTTTCTCTCATGAAATTGTCTGCCTAATGATAGTATTGCTGAGTTTTCCTTCCTTGAATTAAACATACTGGTCTTTATTGGTCCTGTCATTCCTTTTCTCCTCTTTGTCTTCTCAAGAGGCAAGCCCCAAGGCTTCTCTTGAGCATTCCCAAATATATACAAGTGCATTGATGTATGTACTGATAAATTATTCTGGCAAATCAGTGTAGGCTTGCAGGTGCAAGTTTAGGCATGTTGCATTTCTCATGGAGGCAGTGAAGCATTTGAATAAAATGCGTCTGTCTGATTCTAAACAGACCCTTACACCAAGACTGCCTGCATTTGTTAGCATGATGACCAAGTCATATCTGCTGAACATGGACACTTTATTACACAGCAATGTTTTAACTTATTGCAGCGGCCTGTCATGTGTTCCTGCTCTCAGCCAAGTTACACTTTCCAGTAACAATGGAATGAACAAAGAGCCTGCACTTGGGATGCGCTTACAAACATTAATATACATATTTTGGCTTGATTCCTTATTGTAGGACAAGATGTCTCCATGTTATTCTTGCTTTACCTGGATATGCCTTTTCTGATGACTTTGTGGCATTTCATTATTCTTTTACATTCACATTACTTTCACTTTCTTTTTTATGTTTTGCAAAATATCTGATGCTGAAAATTCAAATGAAGAAACTTGTGACTGTCTCAAGGTATATTAAAAGTGAGCAGTTAAAATGATTTTCCAAAATCTGCCTCTTTTTTTATCTAGAAGGTTAATTGTAATTTTAACAACTGACCAGCATCAAATGGCTGAAGCTTTAGGAATGGAGGACGTCTTCTTTGTTTATATGCACTAAAATTTTTAAGATCTAGACAAACCTTTTTTTTTTTTTAATTATTTTTTATGCTTAAATAATTAAGGCATGGAGTAGCATGTTTAATTTGTCTAAAAATCCTTTCTTTTCCAGCTTCTTGCCCATATCTCAAGTCTGTCAGTGTAAAGGACATAATTCTGTAACGAGTCTTTCTCAAGGCTGCCCTTTAGCTTAAGACAGTCCTTGGCTGCTGGAGAGCTTTCTGCCCCAAAAGATTTATCTGTTTCTTCTATCACCTCAGACCTGCATGCTAGCACATGTGAGAATTGAAGAAGTTTTCAGACTTTCCAGTTAAACTTTCCATACAGAACCCATTAAGATTTCTGTACAGATGAGGGTAGAGAGTGGACCTGTTGAAGTGGGTATGCTTCTTTTAATCTTGTCTGCAATACAATCAGATTTTTCTATTGATCTTTGATCTGAAGTACAAAACGTCCCTTAAGCCATGGGAATTCATTGTATCTATTGAATTATCTGTCTATCTAGCAACAGTAGATTCAAGTTTTAGAAATACATATTCGCTTACTGTATCATTTTAATTTTATTATATGAGTATCTGACATATATCTTTGGTTTTCAGAAGTTTGAAGAGAATTTTATCTTCACAGATGTATGCACGGTGTAGTTACTTTTTTACTCTAGGCTTAAATTTTAACCTCAACACTTACATGATCTCAATTCACCCTACTGATGTTACTGAGAGTCTTTAACTTTAGTGGGAGTTTGATCAGGTCCTAAAGAAAGTTGGCATCAGACACAAAACCAACAAAGGACCATATCTAAGGAGAAATTCAATCAAAATATCCATCTTAATGAATCAGAAAAGGCACACTGGAAATACTTGAGGAAACTAACTAAAATTGTGTAATTAAATATATAATATCTCAGGGAACAGAAGTTTATACACTTTTAGATTATTTTATTTATTTTATTTATTTTTTGTACAATGAAACTTAGCAAAGGTGGTGCGCTCATGTAATTGTAAGTGAATAACATTTTTATTGTAGGTTATAACAGAAATTTTTCCAGTAGCGAAACTCTCTTGAGTCACAAGGCCAGAAAAAGTAAAACCTTCTAAAATTTCTTCTCCCCCATTTGATTTCAAAGTTCCAAGAAGACTGAAAAATAACTTCCCCAGGATGCTCCAGGCCCCATCTTTCCTGGTCCTTCACAGACATTTCCACCCATGGTACTCTCTGAAGATTGTTCAAACAATTGTTTGTGGCCATGTTCACCTGGGTGTTTAAGAATATTTTGCCTTGTGGGCAACATGGGTAAGACTAAAGAGACTTTGAATTTCACCACTCTGTAGACTTCCAACACCATCCCAGAAAGTCTGTTGTGCTCAGACCTCTTTGTTCTCCTCATGACATGCTCTGACATGTGTAGCACACTCACCACGCTATAAAACCTCTCTTGTGGCAAACCATAAAGTAGCCATCCTAACATTTCAGACATTTTGGCCTGAAGGAGTGAACCCCAAAATCATAGTATACTATTGGCATGCACCCTCTGGGGCTCGTGGGAGGGCTGCAAGGAGAACAAGGAAAAGTGTTAAAAATGCAGTCAACTTGCTCCAGCAGAAGCCAGGTGTGGAAAACACAGATGATAACTAATAGGCACTTCACCTAGAGGCCAGACATCTTTGTCTGGATTGGACTTCTAGTTTTCCAGATGGTGATCAACAGGCACAACTGACTGATTGCATGAATTTTTGATTTATTTATGGTGATAATAAGGCAGTTCAATTTTTAGAGCTTGCTGAAGTGAATGCTTCCTTAGCAAATTGATGGTTGGTGTAAATGATGACTAGGAAGCAATTTTTTTCTTCTTGGTGGTTTTCAAATTCTTTTTTATGTAAACAGAGCTGATTTTTCCTATATTCATGAGCAGAAAGTAACAGCGAAGTCATTGTTTAAGAGGTGCAAATGTACAGCAACAACAATGCAAATGCTATGTGACATTCAGGATACTGAAATGTAGAGGCCTGTTTTGAGAACCAAGTTGTCTCCCATTGGTGCTTGATTTTATTATTTACATCCATTTGGGGAATGAGCCCTCAGGAGGTTGAAATATAATTATCCAGTTACTCATTTTTGAGGGGGGAGCAGGAAAAAGAAAAGACAAAAAACTCCTACAGGGAACAGTACAATATTTAATCAAATAACTTGGAAAAAATACTTCCCTAATTTTCAGTGAACATTGACATTCATAGAATCTCTCAGTAAGGGCATGTGAAATTTTTGAGAAGGAAATATAGATAAATACCTGACTTGATATTTCAGTGTGTGTCCTTGCCTGTTGTTGGTTATGAGTAGAAGAGGATTAAATGAAGAAACAGAATATTGTTCTGGGAGGGGCAGAGACCAAAAAATGGTAGAACATTGCAATGTCTCAGTAGTAATTGCTTGAGATCAGTTATATCAGCAGTAATGTGGAATAGTTTGCATCCTGTTATTGCTTATGAAAGAAAGAAGAGCAATTCTTCAAAGATATGAGAGCACCATCTGTGGCAGTAATGTGGGAATGAAACTTGTGAGAAGACATCATGCTTCCATCTGTTTTCAGAGAGCCTCAAACAATGGCCAAATCCACCAGATAGCTTCTGCTGTGTGAACTTGTGAAGTGGTTGACAAAGTTTTATGGCTTCTGCCTCTGAACTTATGCATGCTAGTCCAGAACGACTGTCTGTCAGCAGCAACTGCCTTTGCACACGGATGTGTCTGCACTGGAGGGCACAGGCAGCATCAAAGGTCTGCTGCAGCAGCCAACTTTCATGTTGGCCATGTATAAGATCCTAGATGTGCTGAAGCAGGGAGCAAACTCACTTCTTTGTCAAACTCTTCAATTTACAAATGTTGGCTTCAGGGTGTTTTAGATATTTTAGGGTGTTCAGAAATTCTAAAGAATAAAATGTGATAGTGCCAAGTTATCTTCTTGTGGTACCTTTATCTATTTTTGTGTCAGTAAGTTGTCTTGAGGCACTTGTAATTTTTTTTCCCCAAAAGTCATACTTTCTCTAGTCAGTCTGACTAACTGGGTAATTTAACACCAACCTGTGCAGTTATTTTTTATGCTCACTTTGCTGTCTCCCTCACTGTGATGTTGGCTTTCAGGGAATTTCAGGAAGGCATACTTTTTTTAGGGACCTCTTTTGGCTGAAGAGAAGCAGAGACTAACTGTTTAATGGCAAGGCCATTTATCCCTGATGTTCAGTAGTCTGGCAATTATACTTTCTTTTGGTATTATGGTGGCAAGTCATTGCTTGATAAATAAATGCAAATGAAACAGTATTTTCTTTTTCTCATGGAAATGAACTCAGAATTTCAACAGACCCTGAAGTCCAATGACTTTGTCCAACTCTGGGATTTACCTGCAGCCTGGATTAACATCTATCAAGTGCAACAGGACTTTGGAGCAGATTGTGGATAATTTCTAGAATATGTCTTCTTTTAAAAGCCCATTATTTTCTCAGCAGTCTTTGCTGATATGTTATACTGCAGCTAGGCACTCCTTTAAATTAGTGCCTATGAGCCAGTGAGTGAAATCCTCCTTGGAGAGGTCAGTTTATCTTCTTGGAGAGTATCCTCCACAGCCCAGTAGCCAGGAGGGGTACAGTGTGCGTTCCAGTACAGTAGTCCTGCACCAGCAGGAGACTTCTCTCCTGAAAGGGAAATCCTCAGGAGAGAGATGGAGAAAAGGATTTGAATCCTAAATCACCTGTGAGTCCTTGGGAGACTGGTGTGAGAAGCTTGTTGTGTTCTCCTGTGTGGCAGGCTTAGAGAAGCTGTCCAAGCCATTGCTCATAGAGCATTTTCAGCAGCATGCTTCGACCAGGCATCAGAACAAGGCTTCTCTGGTTTGCTGAACTGGGAGTGTGAAATAAAATTTTATTTTTGTTTTATTAAAAAACCATATATCAGTGGTTTTCACCTCTAAAACTCACTGACAATAAGCAGTTCTGATTGGAAAACACGTATGCTTTATCTAGTAAATCTCAAGAGAAATTTTAAAAAATATACTTTCAAGTGAATGAGAAGAAGAATAAATGATAATATTGTGGCCTTGTAAAGATAAGAATGAAAAAGAAAGAAAGAAAGGCTGAAGCACTATACAGTGCTTATGCTATTTTCTCTTCCTTTTTCAGGGTATATGAGGGGTGAAATACCTGGCCAAAAGAATATTTTGAAACAAAGAAAAACTTCCATGAAATAACCTTCCAGACTAATGGGAATGTATCTCTTGTGATTTTAAATGTATTCCAGTACTATGCTAACACATGCAAAGGATGAAGGAAACAACCTACAAATGGAGAGAGTGTCAAATTCGCAAATCAAGATAGAATAATTCATCCTAAGAGATAATTTATACCGACTAAGCTGTCTGAGGCTTTGGAGATCAGCTTTTGGCATGTGTTTCTCTGCAGCTTGCACACTGGACCACAACATGCTATATAGATGATTCATGGGCTGGAGACTTTCTGCACATGCGGGGTCCAAGGTGGGTTGGCAGGGCTACAGAACAATTTTAAAAATTCCTTTGTACCTTATGTCTTTGGCTTTTTTTCTGTGGTTTCTAACTCCTACTTCTCAATAGCTGAACAAGATATTAACAGGATAAATTACTCACTCATGGCATGTAAGCAAATTGCAGGAGAGATGTGACTTATGAAAGTGGTTGTGTCTCTTAGATGCTTAGGCTCCAGCTATAACGCTGGTAAAGATGACAGTAACAATATTAATAGTGAGAATATGTTGCCATTAAATAGACTGCAACCATGTCTTTATTTACTTTCAAAGCTGTGATTTGCCAGTACTGTCTGTACTTCCCTGTAAAAAAAAATGTATGTGTGGGGAGGGGGAGGAAAGAAATAAGAGAAAACCAGAAAATGCAGAGAGGATTCTGGCCAAACTGAACACAGAGAGGCAAGGCAAGTAGTGTTGTGACTCTTTTCTGCCATCAAGGGTACAAAGGAACACTAGGAAACTTTAAAAAAGAATATTTTCAATTTTAAAAATATTTTAAGTTAATGAAAATTAATTTAAATAGTTCATGTAACTTTGCAGAAAGACTCTGGTAACTCTTCAGATTAGTGGTATTAAAAATCAGATAGAAGAAATAACAGTATCCCTTTATACCAGTAAAAGCAGTGGCTGAACTTTTAAAAGCTTGCTGCCATTAAAGTCTGCAGCATTTGAAATATATAGTAAGCTTATGATGATAATTCTCCATCCACTGCAGCTCTTTTTTTTTTTTAAATCCATTTTTGCTTTCCCTGACTGTTTGACCTTCTGAATGATGCTAAAATTTATGGGAAGGTCAAAAAGTCATAGGGGCCCATATGAGACAAAGCAAGACACATGAATATAAGATATCTAGGCAAAATCAATGATTTCTAAAAGGTACTTCATACAGAGCAAAACACACCAAGGCTGTTTATAAGAAGGGTAGATGGAAGTTTGGTTTATACATATTAAAGGTGCTTTTTATGCTCTTATGGGGAAAAACTTAGTTTGCAAGGTTTGCATTCCGGGACCTGTAACCAAATGCCAAGACTTTTCAGATCTGCCAAGTTGAAAATCTAAGATTTCAGGTCCACTTGCCAGATCACATTTTCCATTTGGCAGCAATATTCTCTCCAGCCCTGCCAGTAGCTGGCCCCTGAGATGCCTCCTTATGAGGTGTGGGATTTAATTTGAATTTTTGTTTTTTCAAACATTATTGTTCTGTGAACATGAAAGTCCAGAATTTCAAGATAAATCCAGGCTGGGCAGAACCCATTCTTTCCTTCTGAAATGTCTCCAAGAGAGTGTCTGCTTTGAGGAAACCTTGGAAATGATATCTGACTTAGCCAAGGGAGTTTATTTGTTACCTGCAGTGATATTTCTTAGTGAATACACATTTGTCAGGGGAATCCTGTTTCTTTACTTAGTGCAGATTTTTTTATTCATTTTCTAACTGTGCATGCTTAATTTCCCTTTCTGTTAATGAGAGTTTATTGTGCTCTTTGAAATGAAGAAAAAAAAATTTATGCAACTGATAAAACAGAGCTTAAAGAGGAAGGGTGACAGCACTTGAGAAGGGGAAAACCAGCTTCCTGGCTGTGAGTTTAATGCTTTTCTGCAACAGGAGTCAAACTGCAAAAAAATAGTGATGGTGGGTTTTTTTCTTTTTCTTTTTTTTTTCCTTTTTTTTTTCTTTTTTTTTTTAATGAAAACTTGAAAGGAAGACAAAGTAGAGATAGAGTGGTAAAAGAACCATTAATTTTTAACTAGTTGCAGTGTTGCCATGGAACTAGCCATGGAATGACTCCCTAAAATAAATAAAGTTAAACTATTCAAAACAGGATAATGGAAAAAGTGGGCTGCATAAATTACACTGACATTTTGTCAGAGCTCATCCCATTTCTGTGTTATGTTTTCATTTTGATGGTGACCTTTCAGACCAGACCTGGATAATTTAAATCAAAAGAATGTTTTTCCTTATTGTGACGCCCTCTAGTAGTCTGTTCATTCAAATTTCAAGGAAATTTTGTGGCAACAAATCATGATGACGTACTTACTCTTGCAATCCCCCTTGTCCACCCTAAGAGAAGATCCATGACTTAGCATATGAAGTGGATTACCTTTCACCCCAATTAATGTTTTTATAATGAGGACCAAAGGAAGTAATAATGTTTTGCCACTTATTATCGAGTGTTACTGGGGCAATCTCTGAAACTCAAGACTCAGGTCATTGACAGCACTGACATGATGGCAATCACATTGCTGAGGTTTAAGCCCTGCTACAGTGATGAATAAATTGGTCAATTTAATTTCTAGTACTATCAGTTTGAAGCTTTGAGTAACAGAATGAGATAGATACAAATGTCCAGGGGTTTTGAAGATTTGGCAGGGGTTAGACTTAAAATTCATCCACTTCTGAACCTATTCAAGTGTAAATTAAAAGCGAAACAATGAAGTAATAAAATAAGGAATTATACTTAGTTTTGTCTGGGAACTAGAACTATATAATTTTTAACTACAGTGATAAATATTTTATACTATATATGATAAGATGTGATATTGTACAATAAATTATATTTTGTAACTTGTCAGTAAGTTGGTTGTATTGCACAGCTTTCTAACTGGCAAAATTCAGCTATATTGGTTTTAAAGAATGAGAACCATCTAAGATGTTATTGAACAGCCTGATCCTAGCTCCCTTTCACTATCTTTTAAAACAGTCTAGTAATGCTTAAACGTACTTTAGAATGCCAGACAAAGAAGTAAGGCAGGTGATAGCTGCCTGACAGAAATAATGTTTCTAGGTTGTTCCTTGGTTTTCTCATATAGGGAAAATTAGGCTGTTTCTATAACAAGAAGAAATGTGTTGCATAGAACTTTAGCAAGGGTCCACACTGGCTTACCAATAAACATTTCTCACTTGAGTTATAGTGACTGATAGCACTGGATGACCATGAAGAATTCTCTTCTTACAATGCATTTTTCTTTCTCTTTTCTTATTGAAATTATAAAAAGTTATTTATATCAACAGTCAGTTCCACCCTACTTTTTATAAGACCTAAACAAAGGCAAAGAGCCGATGGAAACTATGTATGTGTGTGTTTTATGACATTTTTCCCATTGTCTTAGGCAATAACGCTATTTAATATTAACCATTCATTTCTCAACCCCATCTTTACATTAGAGAAGTAGTTTATCCCTTCTCCATTGAAAAAAGTTCATTAATCTCTTTTTCTCAAGATGGTTAGCAAATATCTCTTGAATGTCCTCCCACAGGGGAAACCAGGGGGTGTGTGTGGGAGGGGTGGATATTGTGTCACATTTATTGATAGAAAGGTGTCTTTTGGGAGAGAAAAGACTTCCCACCAGTCCCTGTGAAGATGTGACATGCCACCTCTTTACTGTGTTTCTATGTGTGTGTCTGCTTTTGCCAGAGGTAGGCTTTGAGGTGTACCAAGTGTTGGCCATCTTTGTGCCCAGACATCTGGAAACTCTTATACGTTGATCTTTCCAGAGCAGGGAGGGTGGCATGGCTGCATGTTCCTGTGAGCAAAACCAGAGGAAACTGAGTCAGGATGATTTTAGGAATCACTAGTTTTGACACTGGCATTTTAAAGCCTTAGTGTTCACAGACACACAATGTATCTGAAGCCCTGTAGGCAAAGTTCTGTTCCTTTCTGTCCTACATAATGAGCAACTTGGGCTCAGTTCTTTGGTTCTCTAACAGTTTTTCAGGTCTCTGAAATCCATCTAGCTTCACAGACCTGCATCCTACCTGTGCTCATATCGGAAAAGTTGCCGAAACAGCTGGGGGATGAATTATCTATTTATTTATTCATTACAAATGCTTCTTTGACCTGGTGAAATCTGGTGAGCTGGAAAAGCCTTTCTTGTCACTCATGTTACCTCTTATCCTTTGCAGAAGTCACAGTGGATTTAAAGGTCATTTGAAATGCAGCCTTTTGCTCTTTGACAGCCCTTTCAATATTAGCCTCCAGTTCTGTTTTACAAAGTCATCATTATTAACTGCGTTTGTGGCTACTGCTACTTTCCTGGGATTGCAAAGGAACCTGAGATACTAATTGCAATGAGCTAATTTGGCAATACCTTGCAAACTTCCTTAAGGCATTAGTTAAGAATATACTTTCCTTTACACAAAGAGAATTTGAAAGTGGGAACAGACTGCAAATGCAGCAGAAGGTATGCTTTTGTACTCCTATACTTAAGAGTAGATGGTGTAATTAGCTTACAATGGTAGTTGAATGTATTTTTCAGAATGAGAACATACAGAATTAAACAGTAGCTTTAGCCTAATGATAATCGGTGATAATGATGATAATAATAACAGTACTTAGAACTTTAATGCAGAGATTTGCATCTTGAAAGTGCTATGCTAAACATTGACTTAATTACTGTCACCTCTTCGGGGAAGGTAGGTATTATTGCCCTGACTTAATAGACAGGGAAATAGAGATATAAGAGAACGAAATGACTTGCCAAAGGCTCTGCAAGAGCCTGTAAAGGGATTCAAACTTTCAGGTCCCTTTACTGCATGCTCCCTTATACCAGGATATTTATGCACATTGTAGGGTTTCTCTGTGCTTTTGGAACTCGAGCCAAAGACTTTTGAAATTAGAATTGTGTGTAACATGTTTTGAAAGTTGTACTTTTCAGTTATACTTTTATATGATTTTCCTTTTTAGGTCAACCTGAGACATACAGTTGGAGGCAAATTTTCAGTTTTGGTTTTAAATATATATATTTATTTTTTAATCCTTTTAGTAAAAAACTTGTAAATAAAGGTCAACATTTAGTACAGGGTAATTCAAGAAACAAAATAAATTTTTCTGAAATTTTGATACTTCATTATTAATTGTGTGTATGGGGGGGTGTGTTTGTGTGGCCTGAAGATTTTTTGCCAAATTCCAAATTTACTAAAGCTGTCTCTAATGTGCAAATTGCATATTTTTTAGTTTATAACTTGTAGACATATTTTGTCTGGTTCTTATTAAAATCTCTGTGAATCTTCCTGCCTCAATTATTTCTCCTCACAGAAGGACTGGAGATCAGCCCTGTGATTTGATTACTTGCAGAATACATGGTGAGTTAAATGGTATGATGTTAACATAAACAGTTTTCTGACCAAAGCCACAAGTTAAGGTGATGATGAGATTCTGTAAAAGGAATTGTATTCCATAAGTATGAAGTGAAAACATCAGCTTTTAGCTAGAATTACTTCCCTGTGTAAAAGGCATTAACACCAGACTACAGGAATGAATTTTGCTTTGACTGCATTCACTATGCTTTTAGCATAGATCTTGTAGGCACTGCAGCTCTGGTTAATTAAGTCTGAGTCGTAGTTCACTTTGATAAGAAATGTAGTTCTATATCTGTAAAGCATAAGGCAATAAAAGATGTCAACATCTGCGTTTGTAGGATTTAGAAGGAGCTTTTGATAATTGTTTTCTCTGCCTCCTACCTTCTGTCACCTTTGTTTAACAGCTGATCAACACGCACAAGCTCACAGGCAGTTAAAAACTGGATATGCTGAGTGCCTTTCCGTGAGCAGGGTGAAGTGTCCCTCTACACTGGCAGCTGGTGTCACATTTGTGTTTCAGTACCTACGATGCACGTGGGCATTTGCTGGTGTTCAGAAGAGAGATGAAATCCACAGGTAACAAATTCATGGACTGTAACTGATTTTTGCATTGTACCAGCAGCCGTTCCTGGGTGTCTGAATCCATTGCAGAGCCTCTCATGGTAGTCTGAACTAAAGCTTCAGACAGGTTTTGTAGACAAGCTTGAGGAATTATTTGCCTGTTTCCAGAACAAGATATTTGAATTCATTCAGCTAATCAAAACAAAGACTTTTATCCTACAGGCTTTAACTGGGGTTTTTCATTAAAGGCTTTTGTTTTTTTTAAAAAAAACTTTATTCTTTGTAATGTCACGACTGAACACAGCAGCACAAATTAGAAACATTGAGAAAACAGTGGGTGCACTTTCTGAGAGACTACCTTTGTGTTTGCTTTCAACAGACATTTTATACTGAAAGCCAAATGTTTTTCTAACAGTCACAGTTTTCCAGTCAGCTTAAATGTAAAGAAACTATTTATATAAAGGTGAATAAATAGGCCATAAGATAAGGAGTAGCTAGTCACACAGCTCAAGGTTTTTTTAAAAAAACCTGAATTTTTGTTTTAAAAAATTGCTTTGAATGGATAATACCAGCTAAAAATATTCATAGGCACTATTTAGCAAATAATTTTAATGAAGTTCAAGAGAACCACAGTCTAACAATAAGCTAACAGAATGTGCATTCTTTCATATAATTAATAAAAATTATTCACTGCTCTAATAAAACTAAATGGCTTTTTGGGAGGTGGAGTATGAACGAAACATTAAATTTGCTTCATCCTGACAGTCCATATTAGAATATCAGAGATGAGTGGTTATCTGCACATAGTTTAACAGACTCCCAGCTTTGAGGAGTACTAAATACGAGGTGAGACCTAATGGAGTGGAATAAGAAATATGGACCTGAAAATGAGACTGTGCTGTATTATGTGTTGATCACACAAGGTGGCAGAACAAGCTCAGGACTATCCCAGAAATAAGTGGCAGTGAAGCACCATTGCTTTCAGTCAAGAGTGTATCCTTGCTTGCCTTAGGAATATGCCAAGTTGCTTCTGCACATGGAGAGGGATGGAGGAGAGTATTTTAATACAGTGTTTTTTGATGATTATCCAAGTGCTTCAATTTCATTTGGAGATTTAGTGGAAACTGTTAGAAGCTTGTGTCTAACTTTGGAAATTAATAATCATACAAAGCTGAATCTGCTCACATCTTCAGTTTTATTGAAAACACAGTTTACTCTCTATTGATACATTGATTCTCTAAGTGGGGCTGAACTCTTCAGATGAAGGACAGCGGCAAGAACAGGCACGTAGGGAACATTTTGCTTTTCATTACTGCTTTATGGCTAAATTCACTTCAATTGTGACTGAGTGAAACTCTATTGACTTTCCTTGTGTTGCATTTACTTATATGCTCTGCCTGAGCATGGCAGGTAGGTGCACGTGGCTGAACTGAGGGCAAAGAGGAGAAATTGAAGTGCAAGACAAAGAGAAGGGCACACTTTTCAGCAACCTCCATGCTACTGCTTTGTCCAATAAGTGGAGGAATAGTAGCAACACTTCTTTCTACACCTGTACAGCTACCAGGTGCCTTCCTTAACTTCTGAACCTGTTTTCTACTGCTCACTTTCAGGGGCAGTACTGTCCTGCATGACCAAGGAACCTTTGGATGCAGGTTGCAGGTGAGCCCCTGTGTGTGCTTGCTCAGTTTGCCTCTGTGGAGCTCCGAGACAGACAAGTGGTGCACCAAAGTGATGGAGAGCTTCAGCTCTGGTAAGAGACTCCTTCCAGTCTTCCTGATGTGAGTGGCACCAGTAAAGCATAAAAGCAGGGGAGGTATTGAGCACAATTAGTGGTTGCTTGAAGAAAGAGATATGTCCTTGTAGGGTGCATTTTAAAAATATCTGGCAACATATACTGCGTCTGAATTTACTCCTGCCTGTAAGTGAGTGAAGTAGTAAGAGCAGTATGCTCTTACAAGTAAGGGTTTAAGAACTCATATCTGTGCATTGCTCCTTATGCTGTATATTTCTGGAAGCTCATTAGAAGCTATTAAAGATTATTCACCCTTGTAACCTTTTCAGCAGATGTTCAGCTGTTTGTTTTTTCCTTCACTGCCTTAAGATATTTGGCTAAGCATTAGTACAAGACTGGAACAGGTCAGGAAAGTATTTATTTCCCAGAAAAATAAATTAACTAGTAAAATAGATGGCAATTAATAAAATAAGTCATCTGTAACATATTAATGAGAATTGGAAAATCAAAATTGAAAGTTTGAAATTTAAAGCTAAAGCAGACACTGGAATGGCAACATATCTCTTTGCACAGACAGAAGGTTACAAAATGATAAAGAAGCAGAGGAAGAACGAAGAAAAAAAGATAAAGAAAAAATTAATTCTGACTTCTGGAGACCTCCTTTTGCTTCTAGTGCGTTTAACCTATTGGTCATCAGGGGGACTGCAGGCTGTGAGGCTCATGAGGCTTCTTGAATGACTTATGTCTAAGAGAGTTTTTTTTTGGCCCACACCTTAATGCTAAGCTTCAGGCCTGAGAACTCCCTGATCCCTTTTTATTGCATCCAGCTCATCTCATAGCCATGTCCTGACTTTCAGTACTTAGGTTCTGGTTCTCAGCTGAGCTTTAGCATTTTGTCCACTGCTCAGTGCAAAATCAGGGAGGTAATTTTTAATTGTCAGTGGTTTTAACTAACCTGCTCGAATTTACACTGCACAGGCTTGAGTCACTCACAGACTTCTCAGCTTAGATGAGGTGACTGAGTGGAGACAGCTTCTCAAAATGCCTCTCTGCCGTGACTGCCTGTGGGTCCTCCTTCTTTTCATACAGTCAGGCTTTAACAACCTAAACCACTGCAGGGGTCGCTTTGAGTTAAACTGCTAGCCTTGCACAGAAATGGGCAAAAATTCCCTTATACCAGCTCTTTACCACCTCAGCCACTAATTACTGCCTTTCAGTCTGATCTGCCTTGTGGCAGCCTGCTGCCATTGATGGAGTGTGTCTAACAGAGCCGGACTTCCTCAGAACGTGCAAGCCGGGCACTGTGGGGTGGCAGAGGGTACTGGTGGGGATGGCTGTGGAGTTGACACACAGGGCTGGGCATTTTGGGTGCCACCTCTCACAGCATTCCATTGACATGGTCCAAAACTGCAGTGCAGTGTGAGAGATAGGATAGCAAGGCTGAATTCACTGAATAGACATAAGTAATATGCAGCAACCTTTATGTATAACAAGTAATTATTTCATGTCTGAAAAGGCATAGGAGGCTGTCTGCACTCTGAGAGGGTAGGTTGGCAGTGAGACAGCCATAACTGAACCAGAGCAGAGCTAGTGATGTGGGGCAGCTCCCTTTGTCACTTTCTAAAATAATTTCACAAAATTATGTCTGCATATTGGTTAAATAAGTAGCAACTGTTTGAGTTTCAGTCAATATCTAACAATCTCAGCAGCCTTAGTCAGTGCCCCTGGAAAGCAGAAAGCAAGCAGAGGCTGAGAGAACCATACTGGGAGAGCTGGCACTGGCAGCAGTGTGGAATATCAAAGTAATAATGTCAGTGACACAGATGCTCACACAGATGCCATCCTGTTAAATGGAGGTGTCAGTCACACCTGCAGAGCACACATGGAAGCAGAACACACTCTCTGGACACGCATGTATCCACAGGTACATATATATGCTATCAAAGTGTAGTGATGGGTGGTAAAACAAAGCAGATGGGGGAGAACATGCTGCAGGGTTCATGTGGACACTGAAAATGTTCTCATTTGAGTGTGCTGCTGAAAAGCTTGCAGGCCATATGCATATGGATGACTCCAGTGTCTGGAAAAACATGCTGTGGAATTGCTGTATTGTACTTGAAGCTACAGACAGTCCCTGACAGCCTTTGTAAAGTGATATCAAGCTAAATGCCTGTGAGAGTGAGGAGGTAATTCTGTTGATTAATGCCAGTCTTGCTGGTATTGGTGATTTAGCTGCCTGTATGAAACAAATGTGGGCAATCAGTTCATCTTGAAAAAACTTGTACAACTGAATAAAGGAAGTTGTTGCCTAATCTATTTTATACTAATTGCTTCATGTCCCAAATTCAAGGCCTGTTCCAATATGAATTGACATGGAGGAGAGATAGTCCATTCACTGCAGTAGTCTTTGGATCAAGGCTTCATTTTAAAGAGAGCAAATACTGCGTGCTAAATTAGCATTCATCTGAGTTGTCACTATCTGTTTCTTGAGGAGCAAACAGGCTTGATATTCTCTGTGTAGCCAAATGAGTCTTAGCACTTACATGCTGGATTGCAAGGCAGCAGAGGCAACTTGAGCACAGCAAAGTTTTGGTAAGAGCCTGTTGTGGCACGGTGGGCTGCTGCCTGTGACAGCCTGCCTCGGTCGGGTGTCTGACGTGGGGCTCTTGCTGGTGTGCTGCCATACAGAGTCATTTACCACCAGCAAACACTTAGTGCCTGTGAGGCATTTTTCAAAAATCTCACTGGGGCCATACCTGGGGCTTTAGCTATTTAAACATCTTAAGAAATCTGTCCCTTGAGAGGATTTAACTCGGCAGGATTTAGGCAGCTAAGGCTCGCATCATCAAAGAGACCAAAGTGTCAATCCATCTCTTTTCACGCCTAAGGACATATTGGTATCATGCCCCCTCCCATGAGGGGTACTGCAGAGAAATTTCCAAGCTCTCAGCACCCAAACTAGCTAGCTCTGGAAGCAGATGGAGTATAATTATAGCAGCGTTGAGCTGCACCTGAACTAATTAGCTCTGCTGAGAAACAGGGATTGAATTTAATAATGCATGTTCTGCCATACCAAAAAGGCTGGGCTGCCTTTGAGACCTGTGCAACTGTCTCTGCATGGTGCTGTGCTGAACTCTGTGGATGTACTGTGAAAGTCAGCTCAGAGCTTTTCTGTCACCATTATCTGCTGCAGAATGTAGGCATCACCTTGTCCCAACATTCATGTACCATTGGAATAATTACTCCTCAGCTGTCACTTACCCTCTGACTATTAGTTTAGCATGTTAAGTTTTGCATATGCTCAAGATTTTGCTGTCCAAACTCACCTAAATATTGAGATCTACTTCAAGGACTGCTGTGGCTAAAACCTGGAAGCTTTCAAAATGGGACTGTCTTTGCCATGGACCTGATGTTACCAGCATGGTCTCAACATGCTCAAAGTAAATGTAACAGTGAAAGAAAGGTAGAAGAGCCAGGCTCAGATCCCTGCTCTGGAGCAGTGACACCTATCAGATATGAGCATCCATCTTAGATACATTTCCTAGTTGCTGGGGTTAAAGGCACTCTTTCTTACCTCAGTCCTTTGCATATCAAATTATTTCTATGATGAGGAAAAGCTCTTGTGCTGGTGTCTGGCAGAATTTTCCCACCCCAGAGAAAGCTGACTGCTGGGGTCCTGTCTTGGGGTGCTGGTTGGAACTCAAGCTCAGGCTGTGGTTTGGGCAGAAGGAGCAGTTGTACCCTGTTCTCCACACCCTCACAGGGTGACCTAGCTCCAGAGCTCTCACTTCTTCTGGGCTGCCACTACCTCTTTAAAAATATAGATCTGGTGTTTGTATCATACAAGTGGCTGAGATAATTTAGGAGTTTAATGGCTCTAAACAGAGACTGTCTCTCTGGACATGTATGAGCATTGCTCCTTTTACCTGAAGTTTATTTCTTACTAGTTTGATCCATACCCTGCTCAGCAGGTTTCTGTTGCTCTCATACTTATGTGCCTATCCATGAAAAAATTGTGTATATCATTAAGAGGTAGGATCAGGACTCTGAGGAAGGTGTTGCATAGCTTAATTCTGTTAAGTCTCTTTACTATCTAGGGAGTACAAATGGAAAATGGACCCTTGAATTACTTAAAGTCTGCTGAAAATTTAAGCCATGTTCATAACTTTTGATGATTTTTTAATGTATCAAGTACCTTTAGACAAAGTTAATGACTCTGTGTGGTGTTGACAACGCTGTAGGAGTAGTAGTAGTACAACTACTGGATCATACATACACACCAATCAAGATGTAAATCTTTCAATTGGTTCTTCCATTTTGAAAAACACAGGCTTCGATGTTTTGAGACAAAGGAGATATTTGGTAGCTACTGATACATCTTACTATGTCTGCTGTTGCAGAGGTAAGTAGTTCTCTTATCAGAAACCCAAAATACTTTCGACTTTGTATCAAAACATTTATTTTTCCTGCCATTCTGCTGATAGGGTCTGAAATAAAATTCCTTAACTAGTAAGTGATCGTATTTAAGAGATTTTTAATACCTGTATTGAAACCAGTTGCCTGTGTAGGAAACACATTTCTTCTCCTCTTCTTCTATTTGCTCATCAGCATATTTGGTTCGAACATGTTTCTGAAAATATCAATGGCAAGTGGATGAGCAGAGGCAGTAGAAGCAATACTGCATCCATAATAAGGGGAAAGGGAGAGATGCAGAAAGGAGAGAGACAGGAAGGAAAACTCAAAATCCGAGCTCCTCCTCACCCTTCTCCTGGCACGGCACCAAGGCAGTCTGCCTCTTTTACATGGAGAGGAGTAGAAGTGCAACCTTTCCCTAAATAATTAAATGAATACTTAACCTGCCGGTTTAAAACTTACAGCATATTATAAAACAATTATGTTTCCTTTGCATGAGAAAGCTGAATTGCCGTTCAACTTCTTTTGTCATCTGTATGCATGAGTTTGGAGCAATTAGCATGAATATATTACAGGTGCAGTGTCTCAGAAAATTGTAAGAAGCTGTGCTGTAACTTTGTACCATAGAGAAGTGCCAGAGCTATAACTCTTGAAGAGTTAAAAACTGGGGAGATGTGAGCATCTGAAGTGTGATTTTATAATCATAACAAGCACTGATAGCCATCTATTTAATAGCCATGAAATGAATGCTGTATTTTCTTAGATTGTTCCACTACTCATTTAATTTAAGTGGACATTGCAAACTATTTAATTTTAGATTTTGGATTACCTTTTTTATGTGCCCAGTTTATATTTTTAACTGCAAATAACGTTTTTTTTCTGGAATGGTAACAGCAGTAGTATTGTGTTAGCTTTGATGTTATCTCCAGACAACTTCTTATGCTAGTGAAATACCTTTTTGCATGTTCCTTAAGATAAATTACCTAGCAATCCAAGAGCCCTGAATTTTGTTTGGTACAATTTTGTCATATTTCATTGTTCATGTAAAGCTGATTGTTTTTCCTGGCTCTCAGATGAAATTTAATTTTTAAGTGCAGGTTCCTCATAAATTCAGATGAGCACAGTAAGATAAATGATTCCTAAATCTAAATCTCAAAGTGGCATTAATGGTCACCTTTTTAAATTTTTTTTATTAGAGTGATGCTGATTCACATCTGCTGAGGAACTCACCCTTAGAGTTACCTGACCTGATAATAATTTTTGTTGATACTCCATTTATATGAGTAGAACAGAGGGACCTCAAAGACCACAGCAATTATTCATATATGGTTTGATGCCCTTCTTTTCCACCACAGAGGTTCAAGGGAATCACTGTGGTAATAAGATTCATACCCACCATTTTACCTTGATGAAATCACAGATTTGATGAATGATATTAATATGGAACTTTGCTTTCTTTGCAGGTATGAAAGGAAAAATTAATCCTACTGTCTTCAAAACAAAACTCAGTGACCTCAGTCAAAACTATTTGCACATAGAAAAAGATCCTGAAAACCAGTATCACACACAGAGATGACACATGGACATGTCACTTGGACTTTCAGGAAGTGGCAAAGGAGGAGGAAGTGCAAGTACCAGATCAAAAAAGCAGTCTTCAGGTTGTCAGCATGGTGGGTCATCTGCACAATGTTTCCACAAATATGACAGCATCAGTGACCACCCCTTACTTTTAGCTGCACATCAGCATTTTAGTGGAGTGGGAGGAGGTAAAAGAGCTTACTGAAATGAAAAGTGAAATGGAAAGGACAGGAGAAGGATATCACATGAAACAAACTCTGAGAGCAAGGAAGACTTGTGACAGGTTAAAGATTATGTGTTCTGTAGATAGCAATCCTAGAAACACAGTTGCTTGGTGTCTTTTTATATGAGAAAAAGATCTGTATTAAAGCTCAGTGTTGTCCTGCATGATGCAGCAATATTTTAGTGCTATTTTGGATGCGGGAGAATAGGAAACTATTAAATCCTCTCTAAAGTAACATTGCCAATAGAAAACCTACTTTTTTCATATCATCTTCACTTGAGAACCCCCCTGCCTCCCTCCCCTCTTTTTTTTTTTTT